>QLNU02008924.1:11304-22272 GCA_006491805.2 Dysdera silvatica
ACCTCAATATTAAAAATTAAATTTACGGATTGTGGTTTAAGCTGCAGTCGCATTTTTCGCAAAATGCGACGAGTTGCTCGAAAATGCACTTCAGCGATCTTTTCTTGTTCCTTTTCGTTTCCTCTTCAAAATTCTTAACAGTACCTATTAAGCATTGTTGATATAAATAATTTCATTGATACGATTTTTCGAGCAATGAAAGCAACTAATATTTTTTAGCATTTTGCTACTACTTTTTTTCCCATTTTAGCATTTTTGTGACAGCATGTTTTGAGCCAGCTTAAACCTTGCCCAGAATCCTCTTCGTTTCCTTCGTTTCGAATAAGCGGGGTTTTTCTGAATAATCCGAAACAGCTTTTATCAACAACTATTTTTATCTGCGTAGCACGTGTGTGTGTGTGTGTGTGTGTGTGTATGTGTGTGTGTGCTATTCACGAAAAAACGAAGAAAAAATAGGACACAAAAATGAGAAATGTGCTTTTTCGTGATAGGCGCAGAACAATAAGATGTAATTTATAGCGGATTACACGCTATCTTGCATGTTTCAGACTAGTAATTACTGAAATTGCGGATAGCAATATTTTGTTTCTTTTTCGATTTTCCCTCCTATAAACTGTTTGCTCCTATGTGTGTGTGTGGGGTGGGGAGGATTTCCTGATAGGATTAAATAGCGTTAAATCTGGTACCAAAACGCTTAAATTGGCATGTCAGGGAAGGCCGGTGAAAATCGCCCTCACATATTTTTTCATAATCTTTAATTAATAAATAATTATTATAACATGTAATAGTATGCAGTCGAAACCACTGAAGTGCATATCGCTAACGATGATGAAATAAAATCCGTGCAGTTTAATGTTTGTGGTTTGTATTTAGTTTGTGGTTTGTAGTTAGGCATTTTTTTTTCTAAATTCTATGTGTAAAGTATTTTTGGGTTAAATGTTTTTATAGTTCTTAATCTATGTCATAGAAATATGTAAATTATATATTCCTATTTCCAAGTTTGTAAATTATGCACAGTATTTATTTTAATAATTATATTGTTCTACAGTAGATTCTCTTTATAACGAACTCTACTGAACTACTAAATTATTTCGTTATGAAGAAATTTTCGTTATAACGAATTCTACTGGACTACCAAATTATTTCGTTATGAAGAAATTTTCGTTATAAGGAACTTTACCGGACTACTAAATCATTTCGTTATGAAGAAATTTTCGTTATAACGAACTCTACTGGACTACTAAATTATTTCGTTATGAAGAATTTTTTTTCTGCATAACGAAATTTGAAATTCCGTCATAACGGACTTCCTATTGATTTATTAATATCACAATATCTTCACGTAAATGTAACATGTAAAACGTTTTTGCCCTAACCAGATATGATTTTGATGGAAAAATACTCGTAGTTCAACTAACACAGAATAATTTAGTGAAATGAAATTCGAAAACATTACAGACTAACCTTTATTTTGCGCTATTGGGGGGGGGGAAGAAGAAAGAAAGAACAAAACGTGATTTTTATTTGTACAAGTGAGTTCGTAGCTGATTATAAGGAAAATGGTTGCTTTCTTTTTTTTCAAAGTAAACTGCCGTCATTTCACAGCCGAAGAATTTGGAAAGGAAAAATCGCAACTAACACCGGACACATACAACAGCAAAACAGACGCCGGACATGCCTCTCGCTGTCACGTGTTAGCATCGGCGCCGACGGCATAAAAATATTGGGGGGACAATATACCTTTAAAAGGCACTTTGTTTGAAATTGAAGAGGGATGTAGAACCCTAATACTAACATTGTGGGGACGGGTCCTCCTGTCCCCCCCCGCTAACGGCGCCAGTTCGTGTTTGCCTTTTGCATACCAATTGTTTGTCATGTACTCAATCTGGAGAGAAGGTGGGGGGCGTAGGCGTAACTTGGGGTTAAATATAGCTTAAACGGGGAGGCAAAATGCAAAAACAAAACAAAATTGTATGGAAAAAGTACGATTTGACTCTGTTTTAAAACTGGGGTAAGAGCCCCATTGTACTACGCCATGGTGGGGATGGGGAACCTAGAATAAATTAGACAGTAGAGAAAGAATGTCAAGGGTTGGTTCAAATATCACTTGTTCCTTCATCGTCCCTTGTCCCCAAAAAAATACCACACCTTATTTTTTTGCATCTTGATTTCTCTGCCTTTAATGTGCCTCTTTTTCTTTATATATCTTTTTTTTTTTTTTTCAAATAAATTGTTCGTTGTAAAGGAATTTCCAGAACTTTATTTCGTTAAATCCGAAATTTTAATACATTGTCTTGATAACACTTGGTCAGTTTTAATATAATGGATTTTTCGCTATATCGCTATTCGTTATGTAGAGAATCTTCTTCATTGCTTTCTTCATAAAGACGTGTTCTTAAGTTCGATTTAAAAAAATTTAAAATCTCCAATTTTTGATCATTTCTTTTAAATAAATAAGTTGTTTAATTTTATGTACGTGCCATAAAATGGAAGTGAACTCGCTATGAATATCAACTTAAAAATGCTTGGGTGATAAATCACTCGCGAAGAAAAGAATGGTTTCACGATGCCTGGTGGGAACCGAACCCCTGACTTCTAGGTATCCGACCAAGGACTCTTCCAACTGAGCTACAGACGACCATCTTCCCCTCTACGAGTCCATGTAAAGGTTACACTGTAGACGAGTTTTGAATTGAGGCGGTGCCTGGACTGCTTTTTAAACCAACTCGACCTCAAAGGAATACTTGACAAGTGACGTTAAAAATGCTTGACAAGTAAGGATGTTTTCTCGTCAACAACTCCTTACAAATGAATTAAATTGTGGGAAAGTGGGACGGACAAAATAGTCACGTGACTCACTCCTCTCTACAGTGGACGGAATTCTGATATTAGTGGGCAGGTTTTATTTCCGGTGTATGGGTTCGCCGTGACGTTTTTGCAAAAATACGAGCATGATTTCTCAACCGATTCTTTCTGCACCTACCAGATTGATATTCCACAATAAAACGTAAGTTTGACTTTAAACAAATATACTCACTTATGCAGCTTGTGCAGTTATACGTATGAAGTTATGCGTGTTTAGCTAATATCACAAGATAGGAAACTTTTTTAGGTTTAATATTTTATGTACTCACGAGGTTTCCCCTCCCCCCAGCTTTTCGGTGTTTATTTACGCTTGTTTGATTGTACGCACATATATATACAAAATTTAATTTTCGTGTTTAATATTTAATGATAATACTTTTTAGCATTTCGTTTAAAGTATTTCACTTTGTAATTAGATCAGTGTTGAGCAGTGGCGTAAAGAGTGGAGGGCTCAGTGGACTGAAGCCCCCCCCCCTCCTCCATTGGATATCAAAACGCATTATTTGGCCTCGTTTAAAGCTACTCCCCCATAACTTTTGAGTTGCTGCGCCACTGATTTAAGAAAATATTGATAGATATAAGGCAAGATTTAGAAAAATCGAAGTCCATGATTAGTAGATTTAAAAGCCGCATTTTGTGCGTGTTTCTTCCCATTTAACATAGAGGCGGCAAGGGCCCCAAAGAAAATGGGCCCCAAAGGAAATGGGGCCCTCGAGGCCGAAGCACCACTGGGCCTACCAATTCGACTTTGCTCGTAAAGTATACGATGGTTTCTTTCGATTATTTTGTTCAAACTTACGACAAAAAGCTTAGTTCTGTGGGCATTCGTAAGCAAGGGATCTGTTGGTCTCATTAGTTCAAACTTGTGAATTCTTCTTCATTGCTTAATTCAAAAAGGTCGTAAATTTCCGAATTTTATCTTATTATTACTATTTTTTGCTCCGAAGCTATAAATTGGAGAGCGGTCAGACCACTTCGCTGAATTGAGACCTTTTCTTCTGTGAAGGCAATTCCTTTAAAAGGAAGCGGGTGAGAAGAAAGTTTAGTCCAAAAATGCCGCATTCTCCAATTTACGATTTTTTACGTCCACCGCTCTTTTGTACCGTACTTGAAAATGTAAATTCGATCGTAAATCTGCGACAATTTCACAGGTGAAATATTTGAAATACCCCACAACTTTCGAAAATGTATAAAACTTTCAGCTCCATTTTATTTTAAAGGGGTCGTTCACAAAATATACCAATTCTCAAATCGACTTAAAAAAACCATAAGGAATAAATCAGTGTTTTATTTTTTAATTATCATTAAATAATTAATCTAGAACAATTAATTGAAAGGGGGAATAAATATTCGATAAATCGTCACATGGTTTTTTTTGTTTTTTGTTTTTTGTTTTTTTTTAATAGCGGGTTTCAATAGACATTGGACCTGTTATTGCTTTTGGTTCTTCTGCTGTCTGTACGCAATAGAAGGGTAAGGTAAAGGTCTTTCGTAAATGCAATAATTATGGTTGTTGTTAATGTTGAAAACCTACCGAGTTACTTGAGAATTAGAGAGTTGCGGATTAGAGAGTTGTGGATTAGAGAGTTGCGGAGTAGAGAATTGCAGATTAATGTTAATTGAAACCTGCTAAATTTAAATATCGACCTTTAGTGATTTTCTTTCACTTATTTTCACTGTGCAAGTCCGAAATATCGTGAGAGGCACTATATAAGAAAGATTATGTCTATGACGAGAACTTAAATAATATTCTAGATAATAATATATTAAATAACAATAATAGATTAACTAAATAGTTTATATTTATTTAATTTAATTCATGTTTTTAATTTATAAGTTTAAAACCCGACAGGTCAAAGACTCTTACATCGAGAGTGATAACTAAATGCCACAACTAAGAACAGTACAAAAATGAATGAAAGCAATTAGATGACATGACAATAGAACTCTAAAAGATAAAGTAAAGCTCTAAAGTAAACACTAAAAGTTAAAAGGGAAAACATTTCAAGAAACCAGATAAGTCGTAAGCCTCAAGTGCTGTACAAAATGATCCAAAGGTCTCCCGGAATACGATAGTTGATGGCAATGAGTTCCATACTCGTCCAACTCTTTGTGTATAAAAATAGTATCTGGAGTTTCGGCGAGTAACTGGCAAATGGATCCTCCATGGGTGACCTCTCGTAGAGGATTGACCAACAAGATAAAACAGGTTGTGTTGGGTCCGTATAAACTAAACCGTGAATCATTCGGTAAAAAAGTTTTATGTCTGTAACGAGGCGTTGCCACTCCATAGAGTGTAGTCCAACAGCCTCTAGACGTTCGTTATAAGGTAACCGCACGTAGATCAGGTGGTCTTTTTGTAAAGCAAAGGAGTCTCAAGAAGACGGATATTCCTCATTCGGAATGGACTCCAGACCGAAGAGGTGTATTCAATATAGGGGATACGAGTGTATTAAAGGCCAATAGTAAAGATGTCTGATTGCATCTAGCAAAACCCTTCAAAATAAAAAAGCAGCGCTGGTTAGCTTTTGGGACAATTTTCTGACAGTGTATGGAAAAATCTAAATTATCGGATATTAGGATACCAAGGTCACTAAAGTCAGCGACATCAGACCAAATGTTTTCGCACATAGGATACTGAAAGTGAGGGTTGGAGTAACTAAAATATAACACTTCTGATTTTGCCGTAGAAATAGATAAATGACTGGCATGGCACTATAGATCCAAATGTTCACATGGCATCTGGAGCTCGAATGAAGAATCCAAGGATTCAATTGTGGAGAAAAAACGCAGATCATCAGCGTATATTTTCGATCTAATAGGCCTGAGAATGTTTGTAATATCAAAGACAAAAATCGGGAATGAAACAGCAGCTAAAATAGTACTCTGAACAACTCCCGTATAAACAAAAGCTGGTGGTGAAGTGTATCATTTACTCTGACCTATTGAGTGCGATTGCGAAGAGCAGCAATAATATTAATCAAACGATGTGAGAGACTAATAATGATCAATTTATCAATAAGCAAAGAACGATCAACTTTGTCAAATGCATGAGCAAGGTCGATATAAATTACATCAATAGATACGCCCGCATCGCAACCCTCAGACCATTGTTCCATGCATTGTAGAAGTTGCATTGTGGTGGAACGTCCAGGTACAAATCCAAATTGCTCGATTGGGATTAAATCTCTAGAAATCAAAAAGGGCATCAAGTACCTCAATATGCAACTCTCAAAGATTTGTGTCGCGATATTAGTGAATGAAATTGGTCTATAATTAGTGGGGTTCGATGGATCGCCTTTTTTATAGATTGGAACTATGATTGCGGTGGTCCAAGAAGGATGAACTTAGCCCTCCATGTAACATTTGACAAATACAGATGATAAAAGCAGGTACAGAGGATGAGCAAAGTTCCTAAATAGAACAGCAGGAATTCCGTCAGGTTCTGGTGAGGTTTTTTGTCTAATGCATTCAATGACCTTATTGACAATGTCTGGTGCAAATTAAATAATCACATCGTCAGAATCTGATGCATCTCCAGAGTCAACAGTCCGAAATTCAGGATGAGACTCCTCAACATATGCATCCTGAAAAATCGATGACAAAAGAGTGGCCTTCTCAGAATCTGAGATTGCAAAAGTTCCGCCATGCTTTTGGAGAGGAGGAATGCCATGATGGCTATATAGTTTGGATCTAATTTGTCGTTCAAAAAGGTTTAGTCTCTGTTTATTAACCAACCTAACTTGCTCTTTATATCTTTCTTTTTCTTTACTTTTAGTTTTTATAATAATTATTTATTATTGATTACAATCTATTTTTATTCATGCTTTATAATGTGCGCCGATTAATTGTTATTTTTGTATATGTTGCCTTTCTCGCCGTGGATACACGTATATGTTGTATAAAAATGTATAAAATATATTTTGCTGTATAAAATTTGTATTTTCCACGAGGGCGAATCAGAAAGTTTTTGCCCCTATTTTTTATTAGCCAAAATAAGGTACATACAGGTAATTACAAATATACATACTATTTTATGTATCTTACACTATTTTTCCACATAATCCCCACACTGGTTCAGACATTTGTCCCATCGCATCACTAAATTTGAGATGCCCCTGTGGTAGAATTCGTCTGACTGTGGAACCGGACTGCTGTCTTGGCTTCATCGTTGCACGTGAATCGCTGTCCTGCCAGGAACTTCTTCAGCGGACCGAAAACGTGGAAATCACTAGGGGCGAGGTCCGGACTATATGGTGGGTGGTCCAGACTCTCCCAGTGAAATGACCGGAGCTTGTCGGCGGTTCTGCTTGTGTAAAGTCCGGACCTCGCCCCTAGTGATTACCACGTTTTCGATCCGCTGAAGAAGTTCCTGGCAGGACAGCGATTCACGTGCAACGATGAAGCCAAGACAGCAGTCCGACGATGGTTCCACAGTCAGCCGGACGAATTCTACCACAGGGGCATATCAAATTTAGTGCTGCAAATGTCTGAACCGGCGTGGGGACTATGTGGAAAAATAGTGTAAAGTACGTAGAATAGTACGTATATTTGTAATTACCTGTATGTACCTTATTTTGGCTAATAAAAAATAGGGGCAAAGACTTTCTGATTCGCCCTCGTATTATAATTTTTACAAAATTTTTTTTTTAAAATACCAGCATATAACTCACATATATGTAATCGGATATATAGACGGATGTATGAAAAGTGCATCTGCTAGCACAAAAGGCAGTATAAGGTATGACATCCTGTGTATGCAGAAAATGGTTTTTCTTTAATAATAATAATAACCAAATGGCCATGCAAACATGTAAATAAATTGTAATTTATTAAATCCTTATTCACAATGCGATTATTGATTATTAAGTAATTCTGCAAAGCAAGCAAAAAAAAAAGTGCATAACTTATGATAGACGTAATGTGCGCGGTTACAATGTTTTCCAAACTGTTTCAATATATCAACATTTATATAATAGCCCCGATGCCCCCCCTCGCCCCCCCAAAACCTTCGTTCCTCCTCTTACCTGGAATATAAGATATATATTTGATCAAAGTTTTTTATAGGGGGGGGGGGAGGAGCGTAACTCCTAACTTAGCACTCTTCTAGTTACTTCTATGCAGATTAAAAGTTATTATTATCCAATCACGGAAACACTACGGTGCTTAGAACGAAGGATATTTTAAGAAAATGGCTTCAGCCTCTTAGGAAGACGTTCCTCTTTTAACATCAACACTACCACTATTATAATTAATAATTAAAATTAATAAATTAATGCATCATTGAAATGATATCATTCTAAAACGGCACAATTTAAAGCTAGTTGCATTTATACTACCTTAAACCAGGAAGTGGGGGGGAGACTATGGATTACTCAGACCTCCCCCAATAAAAATTAATCCCCCTAGAAAAACGAAAATTATAAATTAATCTATATTCAGAATAATATGGGGCGTACGCATTATACCTTCTAAAGATCGGGACTGGCTACACCAATCATTATACTTATATAAGATGAACAACCCTAGAGTCATATGGACCTAAGCACCTCCCCCCCCCCAATATGTCAGTTTCACATATGTTGCAATGTATAAATATATATATGTGATGTGTACTTTCTCACAACCAATAACTTTGAAAAAAACTTGTTTTTGATGATAACGTGTTTCACTGACGTACGGTAACGCAGTGGTAAAGCGTTTGCTCATCTTGCAAAAAATCTGGTTTAAACCTCACTGATACTGAGTTCAGACCGATCCGTACTCTGAGGGTTTGATTTCTTTGACAAAAGAGGTTCGGATCCCCCAAAATACTGTAGGGCCTGGCGTGTCATGATTTGACTGTTTCTGGATCAAAAAACATGAACTAACGTGAACATGCGCTATAAAACATGATATAAAATGAATATATGTGCCTACTACATGATCTAACGTTTACATACAAAAGATTAACATTGGTAAAATAACAACGAAAAAGAACATCCAAGCTTGAGTGATCTTTTTCATTGCTATTTTACCAGTGTTTAACCTTTTGCATGTAAATTTCCTCCCTGGTACCCTGTATTTTATTTCTATATGATCTAACATGCGCCCAAAACATGATCTAACATGAACATGCTCCATAAATCATGATATAGTTTATATCTAGAAGTTTTTTGGATTGTGAACAGTCCCCTTTTACGATTTTATTTTAAAAGCCTGGGTAACAATAAGCGCTTGAAAGTGAGTTGCGGCCCTTGGAAATCTCTTGGGGACGAACTCCAAATCCTGGGAAGTTTAACAGTTCTGAAACATTGCGACAAAAGTTTTATTTTACTTCCGAACAACGTGTTGCGGGGAAAAGCTGTCGCCAAGTTTTGTCGCCAAGAGCTATTAAATTGAGTAAGAACTCAATGAGAAATGTTAGAATTCCTCACATAAACAGAATCTCCCTTACGGAGACACAGTCGAACCTAAATTCTGTCATCTAATAGCCAATTTATTATTATAATTAATATTAAAAATAATTTAAATTTAAAATATAATTACCATATTCAAAAGATTATTAAACCACAACGTTTCCTGACTAATAGGAAGAGCGAAATTAGAAGGATTTAAAAATCGACGGTAATTATTCACGAAAATCGCCAACTGATAACATTGGCTGGTTTTTAGCGAATTTTAGGAACTGAGATATTCCCGGAGGAATGGGTCTTCTCCAGAGGCGATAACAAGGAAAAAGAAAGCACTTAGACTTCCATTACCGGGAAAGACTTCGCCAACTTCTCTAATTTTCTCCAAATTGCCGAAAATTCTGGAAAATTCTGCCAAACTGTTGTTTATAGTGATTTGCGAAAACAAATTGATTTCTTAAATGCGTTGTCGTCTGTGTTGACTTTCCTCAATGGCTATTGATTATCGCTGTCTTTTAAATCACCTATTTCAGCTTTCATTATTATTAAATAAATAGTTAATAAAGATCGCATTTTACGTGGTTAACAGGTTATCCGGCGTCCGCCATTGCTGGATAATAAGTGTGACAAGGTCAGCGTCACCAGAAGAATGACTTCCCCCCTGATGAACACCGCCAAAAAAATTCGGATCCCATATTTATCCATCTTCCCAACAATGCATAGATCCATCATCTCGTTGTCAACGTCACAACTTTTTTTTTTCCACTCTTATATTATTTGCGGACGAGGAAAAATCCCACTTGGATCACAAAGCTCACTTTGATGCATGAATTTTTACATGAATGTATACCCTTCCTTATCAAAGTAGAACCATACGAAGAAACCGACGACTAGTGAACAGGGGGGGGGGGACATAGGGGGGCGGTTTTGTGGGTTGTAACCCCCATCGCATTTTTGTTTAACATAGGAATATATGAGTTGTAGCTCTGTAACCCCTCCCATTAAGCCTATAACCTTCCCCCCTTTGAATGAACTTTCTACCTACGCCACTGCTAGTGAATATTTTAAATTGTGACAACGATGTTATGGGTTTTGCATCATGTCTTCAAGCAGTGACGTAGCAGATTAAAACTTATGGAGGGGGACTTAAATAGTCATCATCTAGAAGATCAGAAGATGCGGCATTTAAAATGAGAAGGTGTTTTGATATCCAGGGATGGAGACTTTAGCCCCAACCCCCAACTCACCTTCACTACGTCAATGCTCTCAAGACTTTTCACAAGACCGTTCAGCTAGAAATAGAAAAGTTGGGTTTTGAGTGAACCTCCAAAACGCTAAAATAATTTTCAGAAATTTCAAAGATGAGGTGGGGGAAAGTAAAAATGGTACGATAAGATGGATGTCAAAGATAAGAAATGATGGGTGTCAAAGATAAGAGAAGATGGATATCAAAAGTAAGATGGAGAAAATAAAAGTTAAAGTTAAAAACATTGAACTAGAAATTACATAGTTGCATATTGACTTTTATCAATTCATATAAGTGAAAGGTAAATTGTGGTAGACCTTGGAAATATTCATTAATTTTGGTTCAGTAACAAGTTTATATTGAAATTTAAATTGCCTTAATACCCCAAAAAAAAAGGATTTTCAATCAGTATATATTACTAATTCTCTTTTATAAATCAGACTAGTGGCGTAACGGAAAATCTCG
>QLNU02008936.1:8794-24394 GCA_006491805.2 Dysdera silvatica
TTTCAATGGCTTTCCTTACTAGCTCACAGTTGAATTTTCTTATGTCTTCTTTCATGCTTTTGCGCAGAGTTTTACAAAGTTCTATGTACTCAATCCTGGAACTGGTATTTCGATTGTCCACCTTCATATCTCTTCGCCTTTTCATGAGCTGTTTCGTCTTCTCAGATAATTTGCTATTGTGCTTTTTACAGGTTACACCACCAATTTCCCCAGCAGTTTCAACTATTGTCTTAACAATGTTTTCATTTGCTTCTGAGATATCAATTTCTTCAATAAGTCCTTCCAGTGCAGAAAAGCGATTTTTTAATTCCAACTTGAATGCCTCGGTATTTTCTTTTAATTTCTTTAAATCCACCCTCTTACTTACTTGTTTCCTAATGAGCTTCTGCCTTTCTAGTTTAGTATTTAAGTGCACTTTACATCTCACCATTCGATGATCACTTCCAGTATTAAATCTGTTCAGTACGCTGCAATCTTCAATAATTGATTTCTTGTTTGTCAGTGTATATATATATATAGTTACGATCGACTTCACACTATGTCATGTTGAATTGTGGCAGACTTGCGGTAAATAGGGTAAATCCGGTTTACATGACGCATTAGGTATAGATTGCGCATTCCCTCTAGTTTTGAAACGGGCTGTGGGATGACACTGCAAAAAATACTAAAGTTGCGCCATTTAGTATTTGAAGCGTGTTTGGTAAAAAAATCGTGATCCTGTGCCTTTTTGTTTTTAAATTAACAAATATATACGGTGAGTCATAGAGTTTATTATGAAATATTTTCGTGTGCTATTGTGTTTTATACATTACAGCTAAGACTTTAACGATGTCAGTGGATTCCCTGTTTGAGCGAAGCATAGTCTTAGTATAAAGAGTTCTTATTTTTATTTCGCCATGTTTGAATTCAAGATCAGGAAGGCGTGGGGTGCAGCATCTATACCTTACAAATTGGTATACATGCCGCAGTTAAAATCAGGGACATATGCCGCGCGTATTCTTTCGGATGTTAATTTTAATTTTGAGAATTTTTTGTTATTTTGCACCAAATGCCGTTAAATATAATCGCAAATCCTAGCCAAATGTCTCCAATTTAATTATAATTTTCTTTTCTTACAAATCCATAAAAATATCATCAAAGTTTTCAAAAAATCCGCCAAATTCATAAAAAAGCTCTCCAAATTTCTTTTTTTTTTCGTCATTATTGAGAATGGAACCATCGCATAAACATGCACTTGAGTCGAAAGCATAAGGTCTTTCGGATCCACAGCAATCTACCGGTCAAGATTTGCCTGAAAAGAATATTACAATTCCATCGAAACATTTGCATGCAATATCTCCAATTCCAAAATTAAATAAAGAAAAATGGAAAAAGCAACGAAGAAATAGGCACTTGTCTTAACCATTGCAGAAAACAGAAGACCGTTAAAAGAAAGATAGTAGAAGAAAGTTGGAAAAGAAAGAAATAGAAATAACGATAGAAGATGGTCAGATATGAATCAAATAGTCATAGTACTAGTTCTGAAGTAGATGATGTTTCTGGGTTTGATTGAATTGCAAAAGAGAAAGCCATAGGTAATCCTAATGAGATGAGTAAAAGAAAGGATAGTAAAGCTGGGTCATCATAAACTTTGGATGTGAATACATGCAAGGAATATGAAGAAAATTATTATTGCACAACAAAAAGTGCAAATGGTTACGGTGTGCTATATGTAAGTTTGCGATGGCTTCATGCAGAATGTATGATTTTCGATGAGTTTTGTGCCGACTGTGGGAGAGAGAGAATAGATTAAAAAATCAACCCAGCCTATTTGAAAAAAAAAGTAATTCATTTATATCATTATTTTGTCCATGTTTGTTCCGATTCTGAAAATGAGTGCAAAATAAAAACAGCGAATGTTTTTTGAATTCAGTCAATTTTTTATGTTTTATAAAATCGCAATTTCAGTTATTCTATTTTTTCATAACATAGTTGTTGAAGAAACGCATTTGATAGGAAGTAAATTCATTTACTATACGAAACGCGGCAAGCCTCATGGTGCGGCGTAACACCCGACACACTCGGCAGAGATGCCGCAACGAAGGGTGTTAAAAAATAAATTACAGCGGCTTATTGAATTTTTTGTAAATTATATTTTACTAATATACAGGGTCTATACAAAATGGCGGAAAAAGTTCACTACACGATTCCTTGTGAAAAAGAGGAATAAAAATTGTCCAGTGTAATTTTTGCTTAAAATCAATATTTAATAAGATAATTAAGACCAAAGATGAATGAATCACGCCCCAGATACGCCCATCGTGAGAAAAGCAAACCGAAGAACTTCTTGGAGAGGCATGGCTAAGCACAAGCTTTCTAATTCGTTAAGTTCAAACCCGAAAATTTAGTTGAGTGTCCAAATACGTCATTGTAATTCCGAAGTATATCAGCCTAGTGAAGGTTTTTTCATCTCCAAAGAAAGCCAATGGAATACCAATCTTTTTCTAAATCTGGTAACTTTATAAAAAATGTATCCCATAGCCGCTATCATGGGGCGGGGATAATTTCTTTATGAAAAGTGAGCAGAACGGCAATAAGGAAGGGGAATAGCCATTTTGAAGCCATCTGCCCCTTTTCCCGGCATTTAATCCTGTTGTTTTTGTATTCGCATATCATATGACAGCAGTGGCGTACTGATTACCTCTGCAGTAAGGAAAGCCCGAGAGGAAAAGGACCCAGTTCGTCATTGTTCATTTTCCACAAAACTTATAGTAAGTGCTTTGGGGAAGAAAGTATATTATTTTGCAATTAATAAGGCAAAAAATTAATCGTATGAAATTTTCTTTAAAAATGAAATAAAAATCATCAGTTTCCAAATAGAAGGAAATAGCCTATGGCAAACTCAGAAGCAGCATGAACCTACTCCAATGGGGAGGGGCGGTGGAGGTCATTAACAACTCGGTACCGCCAATGAATTTGGTAAACCAAATGATCTTAAAATTTAGTTTTGTTTAAAATATCGGAAAATGTGCACGTCGCGGACAGTGGCGGATTATGTATTTCAAGGGCAGAGGCGCGGGTCTAGAGTTCACTTTACTATACCGTTGTTAGCAAATATATTGCAAGCCTGCCAGACTGGCACGCAACGGAAGGTCGCTGGGAAGCGACTACTTACAAAATAAGAGAAAAATACTATTAATTATAATTTTTTCCCACAACAAAGAAGAAAAGTGGTTGAATCTAGTGGCAAACTGAGGATTTCATATGATGGATTTCGTCTGCAGATCCGTATACTTCCCATGCGTGGTATGAGTGGTTTTGCACGAGAAATCGCCAAATCTAGTGTCTGCTATTAATTATGACGTAAATGAACTAACTTTTGGGTGGAGTTTTGCACCCTTTGAATTTAAAATAACACATGATCTAAACGAGTTTTTAAAAACCAATGAAATCTCAGCTTCTTATCTCTGCTCGTAGAAGGGCTGTACATGCGTTCGAGCATGTGTCATTGCATTAAAGTGATTCTAAATGGGTTGACTTTGCCTTATTATTGGTTCAGCTATGATTTGAAATAACTTATTAATCTAATAACTTATTGATCTTAAGCAAAAATTGTACTGGACATTTTTTATTCCTTTTTTCACAAGGAACCGTCTAGTGAATTCTTTTCCCGCCATTTTGTATACACCCTATACATGTTTTTTAAAAGTGTATCAATTATTATGACTAAGTAAATTTCATGTTTGTGCGCCATGGGTCTCAGAATATCGATTTTAAAAAAGGTGAGGCATGTAACCCGGATTTACCCAATATCATACAATACAATATTTTAAAAAATTCACAAGATTTGCATTTTAGTACAATATCAAAAATGGTGGAAGCTATAATAAAGAATATTTGACTGTCAACAAGGGCTGTGATATATAATATGCTAAATATATGCTAAATATGAGTAAACATGAATGTTTTCCTCTTGAATTTTCCAATAGGGCCACCAGGCCTGGACATAATAACATCCTGAGCAAAATCCATCCTCTTTCACCCAATTTGCCCTCCATAAAATTTTAAATACAAACTTTGATATGTATGCAAGTATTACAGTACCTGTAACCAGGTGTGTCCTGAAAAAAATTATTGAGAATATGCGGCACTGTCCTAATTAAAGTGTATTGAAATTGAGGGGTTACTGGACTTGGTGACGTCATCGCGCCGCGCTGACTGGCATTTGACTGGTCGTTTATCGCCTATCCAAGCCCAAGGTGGCACATGCCCCTTCCATCAGTTTTTCATTCCTCTTCTGTTCGTACGCAGGATATTATTTTGAGGCTTGGGGGAGTTCAGGATGTTTTTCCTCATTTGTTTCCCTTCAAGTTTGTAAATGATTAGCAAAAAAAAAGCAAATACAAAATCTTTCTTGAAGTATGCGACACGTACTCGGTATTTTTCAAAATTTCTCGAGAGTACGCGGTGTACATAAAGCGTACCTCTTGGGGACAGCCCTGCTCGTAACGGCATTAAATTAAAAAAAAAACATCAAAGGAACGTCAAATTTATTTGGGTGTATAGTGACATAATGTTTAAATTTTCTACTTCTCCTTGCAATTATTTTATACTCGTGAGTCTCCACAGTGTTCTGTGCCCCACATAACCTTCACCTTGCCCCACAGTTGCCTCTTCATCCTGCCTACAGGCCTCTATGTCATACTTTCCATTGCTTACATTAGAGGTTCTTGAAATATCCTGTGCGGCCCCACAGAAGGGGCGTAAGATTAGGCGAAATATTTTTCCTATATGAAATTATTACTTTAACTTGAGCTAAATGCTGACTAATACATTTAAGAGCTAAAATATTTATTATTGAATGTTAAATAGACATTGAATTTATTTAAATAAAATTGTTTTTCTTTAAACAGTGTATTTTTCATTTCCTTATAAATAAAACTATAAAATGTGCATGTGCTTATATACGTAAAAATAAATGCATACACGAAGCAAAAGTGATATTTTTTATTCATATTCTACGTCAAGCGAGGTGAGGGGGGACGTTTGTATGAAAATGTAGACGGGGGGTAAGAGTAAGAAGTTTGAAAACCACCGATTTTACATCATTAAATTGTTTGAAATTGCGCCGATTCCAATTCGTGGTTCCACGATCCCAAACGTGGGTGCGTTTTAAAGCGTCCACAGTGGGCTTTAAAACGCACCCATTGCGTGAATCGTGGGCTATTTGCAGTTGTAAATAATTTGAGGGGAAGGAATAAAAATTGAGGATCGATAACTTGGACTCCGGGAAACAATAACTCTCGTAAAAAAAAAAAAAGGTTTCCACAAATATGCCAAATCGATCAATGTCGTCTGATTGATAAGATGGTTTCTTTTTAACTTCCATATTCTTAGGTGGAAAGAGGTTTTTCAAAAGTAAACAAAAATTGAGTCATGAAAATTGCAACGTAATGAGTTGAACGTTTCATTGAACAAAGGAAGGAATTTCATCAGTTTCTTTACTTATTCAAAAAATTATTGTTTTTTTTTCCTTTCTGTTGTAATTAATTTTTGTTATACTTGAACCATGTGATTGTATATAACATTATTGCTTAATTAACTTACCATTAAATTGGTTCAATCAAACATTTAATTTACTCAATTGAGTAAGTAACTGATTTAACTAACAGTTTAATTGATTGAAATAAAAGTTACTCGACTAGCAAATGATGTAATTGAGTCAATCAATTATTTACTCAATTTAATTAATGTTTTAATTGATTTAACAAATGTTTTAAACAAGGTTTTAATAGATGCAATAACCAATTATAGATAATCAGGGAATTAATAGTGTACTATGTGCACGCGTGATTTAATCTCACACAATATATGATATTTTATTTAATCTATTCAATTAATCAGTCGAATTAAATGATTATCGAAAGATTAATCTTCAATTGCGTTTCAGACAATTCGGTGAGGTGATTTGCTACAAAATAAAACAAGTTATCACTAACAAAACTATTTAATAGTTAAGCAATAGTTCTCAGCAACAGTTGCCTTAAAACACCAATCCTTACTCAATTTCACACTATTATTGCTTGCTTGTGTTTTTAAGACAACAAAGCTTACGTTCTGGCGCATGGGCGCCAATAAGAATACTTTTTTTGGGGGGAAGGGTGAGAAAATTAACGAGTACTTCGATGGGGGCTCAAAAAATTATTACCCCCTTTTAAAACTGTCAAGAATTTTAGTGGATGCACAGGATACCAAAACGCCACAAAAATGCTTGATTTCTTTCTTTTTGGTTTTACGGCTCAAAGACTACAGTGGTCATGCTGCGCCGGGACCTACTGTTTTCCGAGGAATCCGAACCTCTTAAGGCCTAGGGAACCAAACCCCGGACTACAGTGAGCAGTGCGATCTTTATGAGATCTCTGAGTAAGCGTTCTTTGCACTGCTGGGAGTCGAACCCGGATTAGCGGCGCACTAGGAGAACAAAAATACTTGATACAGATTAACAGTTAATAATAAGCTAAAAGGTACCTTATTTTAAAACGTGACTATAAAACTTTTGAAAGTAAATATATAGCAGGTTGGAACAAATCAAATTTTTAAACGGAGAGGGGGCTAAAGCCCCCTCTGCCCCCCATATGGGCGCCCGTGCTCTTGCGGTACATATAGTCTTCCGAGAAATCCGAACTTTTATACGAACTTCGGGAAACAAAGCCCTGCAATACGATGGGCAAAAAACAGTGCTCGTTTTACAATACCGTTGGAGGTCGAAACCGAGTGAATGGCATGGTAGGCCGTAGGGTGACGTAGGACTACTACAACGTCACCCTAGGGTAACGAACCTATATTTTCCCTAGGAATTCGAACCATCTAAGGCCCAGGGAACGATACCCGCAATATAGTATGGAGTTAGTTAGAAGCGTTTTTCTTTTTGTTCTTTTCTTCTTCTTGCTTTTGGCACCGTTAGTGGTCGAACCCGGGTTAACCCATTGCCTTCATTTGACGGCTCTGACTCGTCATGAAGTTTCCGTGCCAAAATGTATAATGACGTGCCGGAGCCGTCATGCGATTTGGAAAGGCTGCTGTTCCGTTTGCTAACAGCTAAATTCACACCCATTTCTTAGCAAAGATCACTTATAAACCTAGGTATTAAGCCTCGCCCCTTATAGTAGAAACAGGTTTACCATTGGATATTAAAGAATTTATCTTTATTTAAGCACAACCTGTATTTACTAGGAAATCTGGAATTCTCTGACGTCATAGCTACGTTCTGTTACGTAAATTAAGTGAGAGCTGACAGATTAGGCAATTTTTTCTACTGTAATCCAAACATCTGATATCTGAAAACGTTTAAGAAAATTTATTTCAAAAAATATAATTTTATTAGCATTATCTGTCTTCGCGTTTTCATGTTTTAGGGGACAGAATCTAAATTTGGAAAGTGTATATACTTATAAACGGGTATTTTTTATAAGACTAATATATAGTCGTACGTGCATACTTAATGCTGCAATTATGTATTTCATTTTTGGGAAATCCGTGATAGTATATAAGTTATTCATTTGTATTTTATCATTAATACTTTAGAAGCTAAGTCACATGGGATTTCTTAGAATGTATTTTTACTTTCGTTAGATTATATTATTTTGATTTAATTAATTTTATGATCGCGTTCTAAAATAGAATTTTTTAAATATTTTTTTAGGTTCTTGTATTCTTTTATCCTCGAAGATATTTTGGGGTCAGGGTATTATAGCATATAATCATGCATATGTTCACCTTTTTTTACGATCACAAGCAATACCCTAAACTCTCCTTAATGGACACCCTTGAATAGCGGACACCACTATTTAACGGACGCTTTTCTAATTTTCAGTTCCAATGCTTGCTTTTCTCTAATCCTTCACAATAGCACACACGTCCTAACTGTAAAAACTTACATTTTATCTCTCTCTTTACTGAATTTTTAAAATGTTTCTAAACAATTTACCCTATTTTCGAATGGCATAATTTGGTAAGATTTATATTAAACCAATGCTCGTTAAATATCATCCATGTTCTCTATTTATGGATGATATTTAATGTTCGTTAAATATCATCAATAAATAGAGAATAAGTGATTTTCTGATTTTCATTAAACATAACATTAAATCTACCAGGCCATATTTTTTTTTCAACTCGAATGTTCTGACGGTAGATGAAATATTGATGAAAAAAAAATTATATCACACGGTAAAAATGCATAGAAAATATAATAAGGAAACAAAATTGAAAATTATTTTAAACCCTCTTTTTCTTTGATAATTTAATTGCATTTGGCGATGACAAGTGTTGGGAGTTGCAATACTCAGAAAATATGAATTTACGCATGCGTGTTGGTTTTCAAAATAAAATAATCCAATAGAAAGCCTAAATTTTTATAACACGCCTTTGTAGTAAAGACTTTTAGGTAATTCGTTTTAAACTGACGGTGATGGGCGTCAACAAACGAAAAACGTGCGCTAATTGGTTAACTTAAATTGCAATTATTACAAAAAGTATTGATTTGCCGCTAGTATGAAAGTCACTTTTCTATATTGAAATTCTTCAAGGAATGCAACTGTGCGATCTGTTTTTAAAGATTGTAAAAATACGCGAATATCGAAATTTTAAAGAAATTAAATAGTGTAGTTTGGCAAGGTTTTTTTCTATTTAAATCGTACGTCAATGAGTTAACTGCACCGTGGATAAACGTGTTACCACTGTATCACTGCAGGGTTTACAATGTTACTGCAGCCAGGGTGAGAAAGTAAGAAGTGAGCAGCCAGATTTGCATTCTCTAAAAAATTCAGAAGAGGTTTAAAAATATCGAAAAGAAAAACATGAAAGAGGTTAAAAAACGTATCGAAAAAAAAAAGATAGTCTTTACGAGATACCAAAATCTTCGAGAGCATATTTAACATGTATATTTTTGTTCTGCTGCATAAACATTGCAGCAGCACGTTTAAAGTATAACTCTAAAACTTCCATAAGTCAAATCGAAAGTAAAAAAATATTTTGGGACGGTTATTTGCTCTTCGCTTTGAAACCAAGTTGAAATATCGTGCAATATATATTTTATAGTGGACAATTCAAATACCGAATTTTTCATGAAAATTTTATACACTCGCCTTATTTAAACACACATTTTTGTAAGCTATCTCGCATTTCGAGAGCCTATTTTGCACTATATATATTTAATTTATAATATAATGAATATAGCGTTGATGTTAACTCCAGTTTGAAAGTACGTTGGTTTGAGATTAAGATATCAAATAATAATCTTAATCGATTAACACAGAAACGCTTCTTCAAACCAACTGTTCCATACCAATTGACTATATAGATGGTAGATATTAGCGGTGGATCGAATCATCCAATAACCTATTTACTGAAAGAATATGTTCGTTTCTGGCAGATGGACAAAGTGTTCATCGATTGGTCAAGTCATATGAAGGACGGTTGTGGTTTGAGTCACAACGTGAAGACCGAGGGCAGTTCGGTAACCATCCGGTCCGACTTCGTGTCGCAAGAGGAAAGTATTATAAGACGTAGTGTCAAAACCTGACGCGAGGCTTCATCGTCTAAATGCGAAACAAGGTCTTATTGCTGGTATGAAGTATGTGAAGGGAGGCTTGAACTAACGTAAAAAATGATCGTCTAAATGCGTTTGGCATAACTTTTTTTACTTTAGTTTGCATATTTGCTTTAGGTTTCTATCGCATAATATTTATATCGTTGTGCTGACTGTTACATTATAAGAAGATAGGAAAATATTCGAAGTTTACAATTTTAAGCACTTATGCAAGTTGTGAGACTATGTGATGTGTACTTATGCGAGTTCGACTGTTTGCTGTGTTTCACTTTTTTAAAAAATAACTGCAAAATTTTGTATCCAAGCTGTATGTGTATAAAGCATTTTCACTTCTCTATCGTTTACTGAAGGATAAGGTACAGCAGCAAAATCCAGTTCATCCAAGAGAGTAAAAGTACAATAGTGTATAATGTATTTACTATCATTTAACGCAGGTAATACTTCACTGTATGTAATTTATCAATTAAACTTTGTTATATTTGTGCATGTAAATGACAAATGACATACTATACCGGGTTGGCTGTTACCTGCGAATTTCGGTAATAGCAGTATATCTAGGAACGCATCATCGAGAATATAAGGGTTCAACCCCATAACGAAATTTTGTTACTTTTCGTTCTACAGTATACACTGCAAATTGTGTATAGATTCATAGATAAATTTCATAGATAACTTTGTTAAGTTAAATTTTTTGTAATTTGTTAATTTGTTAAATTCATAGATAACTTTGAATATCGGTGTATTTTATGAAAGATAATTAGACGTAGCATATTAAGCAGTTGAAATCGATGAGCACAAGTCTTGTACAATTACGTTTATAACATACATGTTAACTTGTCAATCAGTGTCTTTTCTTGTCTGCTAAAAACATATCCGCTTTTAATATTTTTCTCAAACAGAATTCCTCTGTAAAACGGTATGTTATTGTGGATTAGGCTTTTGAGATACTAACAGCAGCTGAAGTAAAGTCATGTTAATTCAATTTTTGCTTCTAGATGGACCAGAACCTTGTTTTCTCATGTTTTAAAGATACCTTCTCTTCCAAAGAAAAAGCCAGTAACTTCGCGGAAAAAAGTTGGTAATGTTGTTTGGATATTGCCACTAACGCCTTGCAATATTCACAGCGCCTTCCTTAACATAAGCTGAAGCTCAATTTTGACGTTTTGCTAAGGCTTCCCATACATCATTTTCCTGGAGGGAATCTTTAAGGAACATAAAAAAAAAAAGATCTTCCTTTCCTCCGTTTGATGCGTTCCGGAAAATAGCCACATTTAAGCTACTTTTTAAAAGCGTAAATGTGAGGGAATCTGCATTTTGATGCGCCTTAATTAACAGGAAAAAGAAACTCTACTTTCCTTTCCCGAAAAATTTTAAACTTGAGAACGTAATTTTTTCGAATTTGGAAATAGAAACAAACCCAAGCTGTTAGTATTCTGTGCCAGAAACATAATTGATGATCGTTTTTGAACGAATGTTGGATGTTTTAAAACTATTTCGAAGTAAACACACTTAAGATGTAGCTCTTGCAGCTGTGCTAAATGTGGCTAATAATGTGCTGAAAAAAGAAAATAGAAAAAGCGATGGCATTAATAATTATAATAATCAAAACACCACACCACATTAAAAACAGTTATGCACACATATAATACAGATTAAAATACGACGAATGAAAACAGGAATATGTCTATTTGTACATGATGGTTATTTGGATTTTTTATGGCGCAAGAGCATCTGGGCTATACTGGCCAATACTTGTATATGAAAGCTTGTTTGTATTTTTAGGGCGCAAGAACAGCAAATGTCATGTTACTCTGGAACCCACAGTTTTCCTACAAATCCAAACGTCTGCTGCCAAGGGGACCCCGAATAATAGTGAGTAGAAAAAATAGCACACGCTCTACTATACCATGGGTAGCCGAATCTGTGTGGCAGTTACACGCTTGTTTGTGTTTTTTGCGGAGCAAGGACAGTTAATGCTTCATTGCGTTGGAATCTACCCTTTTTCCCAAAATCCGAACGTTATGAAATTGTCATGGGTAAACGTCAATGATGATGACATTCTGCAAAGTGTCACATTTCTTCATTTCGTGTTACTGAACTCACAGTCACAAAATGTGAAAGAGCTGGCAAAATGCAAATAGACAAGATGTCCGATACTTCACATTACGATCATGTGCCTGTCGGAAAAGCTTGAATGCAGTCACAAAAACGATGACATGGAAAAACAAGGATTATATTAGAATCTTTTTGCGGCAAATTGTTTTTAATAAGAAACTAATAATTTTACTGAGTGAATTTGGAGTGTGAAAAGAAACCAACTTGAAATATTACTTAATGCATACATTATTAGAACGTCTTCAACGCCATGTTCCATTTGTAGTTAATAAAGGTTCTAAAGTGGCATATACAGAGTAGATCCAACATCATAATAGCGATTAAAAGGATGAGACACTGAAACACATCATACGTTCAAATGCAACACATTATATACGTTCGAATGCAAGACAACAAAACAATGATCATATTTAAATAAATCGAACACTACGCAGATTAAATCAAACAACAATATAAATCAACGTTTATTGGCGTAGTGATACCCTTTCGTGTTATGAAAGACGTGATCAGGTGGTGAAATATATATATATATATATATATATATATATATATATATATATATATATATATATACCTATCACCTACATCATGCGCACCTACTATACTATTACAAAGCTGGAAACAGACATGACAAATTACAGACCCACACTTCACGCCAAATTCGCACAACAGTACCCACACCTGGACATCAGTATAGAAAGGATAACAACCCAACGCAGGAACATAATAACCAGAAATCTCTTAGCAGAGCCCATACTACAAAGGTTAAGAGATGAAGTCGCCAATGACCTAGTAAACACTTCAACCAGTGTGGCAAACCCTGAAGTGCCTGAAGCACCAGCTATTGGCGCAAGAGAACCGCTCCAAACAAGCATAGAAGAAGAAGAGAGGAGGGACGTGGAGAAAATGGAAGAAGGTTTCCAATGTGCCCTGGCGGAATATGAAGGCTCGGATGCCGCAGCAAGGCCAAGAATACCACGCCAACCGGAATATTGGAAACTCTGCGCAGCAACCAAGATCCTCAATGAACATACTCTACCACTACACCTACAGAAACACAACTCCCTACAGGAAATACACACCGCCATATACTGTGCAGCAGTAGCGGCATCACGCGTCAATGGGTATGAAGTAAGGAACGAAGACCGAAATAACAGAGGAAACAAAGCCCAACCACCATGGCAAGTGAGACTGGAGAAAAGAATAGAAGAGCTCCGCAGCAGCATAGGGCGAATAACCCAGTACATGCAGGGAAATAGGAGTAAGAAATTAGTGAGGAAAGTGAAGATGGCCCTTAAGAGAAATAGGATCCATACAAGACACGAAGAGCCCAATAAACACATCAGCGAATATCTGGATACCCTCAAACAAAAACTGGGTGTATACGCCAGAAGACTCCGAAGATACAAAGACTGTACCAACAGAAAACAACAGAACATGCAATTCCAAGCAAACCAGAAGGCCTTCTACAGGAAGCTTCGAGAGACATCAGCGAGCCAAGACAAGTACGAAGCCCCAAAGCCAGCAGTAATAGAGACCTTCTGGAAGACACTATGGTCCAATGAAGTACAGCACAAAAGCGCCCCCTGGATTCAGCAAGAAATGGAGGCTACGAGAGGAATAGAGGAGATGGAGTATACGGGCATCACGATAGAGGAACTCCAGCAGGTAATCCAACGTACGCACAACTGGAAAGCCCCGGGTATTGACGGCATACACAACTTCTGGTACAAGAAATTTACCAGCGCCCATGGCCCATTAGCCAAGGAACTTACGGCGATAATTGAAGACCCCAGCAAAATGCCTGAATTCCTCTGCAAGGGAATAACTTACCTCCTACCGAAGGACCAGGATACCAGTAACCCAGCGAAATACCGACCCATTACGTGCCTTAACACCCTGTATAAGATACTCACGGGGTGCATCTCTGAAAAAATAAGCCGGCACAGCGAAAGCAACAACTTAATGGCGGAAGAACAAAAGGGATGCCAGAAAGGGACTCTGGGATGTAAAGAGCAGCTTACCATCGACTCAGTTATCCTGGAACAAGCAAGAAAACAAAAGCGAAAACTCAACACCGCATACATAGACTACAAGAAGGCTTTCGACTCTGTTCCGCACTCGTGGCTCCTTGAAATACTCAGCATATACAAAGTGCATCCCTCAATCATCCGATTCCTACAGAGCAGCATGAAACAATGGAGAACCAGGTTACAGCTAAACACGCCAGACAGTAAAATAGAATCGGCCGAGATCCCCATCCGGCGCGGAATCTTTCAAGGAGACGCACTAAGCCCCCAGTGGTTCTGCTTGGCGTTAAACCCCTTGTCAAGGATGCTGAACACAAGTAAATACGGATACATGCTGAAGAAAGACAAGAGAAACCTACATAAAGTCTCCCACCTCATGTACGTAGATGACATCAAGCTATACGCGCCAACAATCACCCAACTCCGACAACTCATCAGTATAACAGAGACATTCTCCAAGGACATAGGAATGGAATTCGGCCTCGATAAGTGCAAAATACAGAAGAATAGCAAAGAAGATTTACCAGGCATCGAACTCGAAGACGGGAGACTACTGAAGACCTTGGACGAGGGCGAAACCTACAAATACCTAGGGATAATGCAAAAACGGCAGCAGGAGCACAAGAAAGTCAAGGTCCAGCTCACGCAAGCATTCCAAGAAAGACTTAGAAGCATTGTGAAGACGAAACTGAGCGGGAAGAACACCACGCAAGCAATTAACGCATATGCGGTACCAGTGCTCACCTACTCCTTCGGGATCATCAAATGGTCCAACACTGAACTAGAACAACTCCAGCGGAAAATGAGAACCATCCAGAGAAGAGCCGGACAACTACACCCTGCAACGGCAATTGAACGGCAAACACTACCCCGGGAAGAAGGAGGACGCGGACAAGCGGACCTCAAAGACTTACATGACAAGCAGATCCAGAGCATGAGGCAATACTTCCAGTTGAAGAGTCCCCGATCGCCACTCATCCAAGCCATAATACAAGCAGATGCAAATTACACGCCACTAAACCTGTGTAGTACCGAAGAGCGTGTCCTGGAAACAGCCAACGAACAGAAACTAAGAACTTGGGCCGGAAAACCATTACATGGCAGGCACTACAATGACCTGCAACAACCACACGTTGACAAAAAGGCATCAAATTCTTGGCTGGCCAAAGGCACTCTCCAGCCAGAGACAGAAGGATTCATGCTAGCCATCCAAGACCAAGTGATCGCAACAAGGAACAATCAGAAATTCATCCAGAGAAAAGACATAGAAAGCGACAAATGCAGACACTGTCATGCGGCATCGGAGACAATCCAACACGTGATGGCAGGATGCAAGATCCTTGCGCAGTCAGACTACAAACATAGACACGATCAAGTAGCGAAAATAGTCCATGAAATATGTGTAATTGTTTTCCAGTTCTATAATAAAAGTCAGTTGATAATCGTTCGCCGTCTAGTCAAGACGTGTGTTTTATCTCTTGCTAATAATGCCAACCCAAATTCATAACAAGATCGGTGCTTGGATAGCTTTTTAAACTAAAAAAACGAAATAAAGGAGCTAAGGGCGTAATGAAGTTTGATCGATGACTGCAAGTGAATGATTATTGTCATTTGACTGCATAGAAAGTGGTTGTAGGCTCGACTCAAACAAGGTGCTGAGAGACCGTTCTTCTCTTTGCAAATAATTTATCATCTAATATTATCACACATTCGGCTATGATGAAAACTGTTGATTTTAATGAATAGTGCTAGTATATACATGTTGCAGTTTTCGGCGATCCAAACTGGATGAGTGTATGACCGCCACTCGTCCCCTGCCTGCGCCACTCATTAGACAGAAGCTACAGCTCACAGAGACATTTGAAC
>QLNU02008942.1:0-12449 GCA_006491805.2 Dysdera silvatica
TTGACAAGTTGATTTTGTTCATCTACAAGAGGACGTTTCTCACTTCCAGGGTATACTTCTTCATCTTCGGAAAAAGATTTTTCACTAGTATGGAAAATTTCCCTTATAAAATGGTTTTCTTCCTCTGGCAAAGAAAGCTCCTCATTTATAAGGTAGTTTTGCTCGGCTGCAAGAGGAAGTTTCTCATTTGTATTATAATGAGTTTCATTTATGAAATGGGATTTCTTATAGATTAGTTGATTACCTTCTATATAATGAAACTTTTCTTGTTTAATACATCTTCCTTCACTTAGGAGATGATTATCTTCGTCTATTGAAAGAAGTTCTTCATTTATGAGATGTTCTTTAATCTGAGAAAAAGAGTTGTCCATTGCAAATTGATTTGCTTCATGTATCAAGCGAAGTTCCCTTCTTATTGAAGAATTTTCTTCTTCCATTAAACAAGGTTTCTCACAATCAATTTGAAGTTTTCCACCTGCAAAGCAAGATTGTTCACTTGTAAAGTAAAATCCTTCATAATTAAAACGAAGTTTATCACTAATAGGCTGATTTTTTTTATCCGTTAAATGCAATTCTTCATTCACAATCTCATTCTCTTCATACATTAAACGAAGTTCATTATATACAAGATCATTTTCCTCACCCGTTAAAAGTAGTTCTTCGTTTACAAGATCGTTTTCCTCATCCGTTAAAAGTAGTTCTTCGTTTACAAGATAATTTTCTTGACTCACTGGGCGAAGTTTATCATTTATACGATGGTTTTCTTTATCCGTTAAAAGACATTTTTCATTCATCAAATCATTTTCTTCATCCATTAAACGAAGTTCAGCGCTTATAATATCGTTTTCTTCATCTGTCAGACGCAGTTCTTCATTTACAAGATCATTGTCTTCATCCGTTAAATGAAATTCTTTATATGCAAGATCATTTTCCTTATCCGCTGAATCAAGTTTATCACCTACACGATGGTTTCCTTTATCCGTTAGAAGACATTTTTCATTCACCAGATCATTTTCTTCATCCATTAAACGAAGTTCTTCATTTACAATACCGTTCTCTTCATCTGTCAGACGGAGTTCTTCATTTACGAGATCATTATCTTCATCCGTTAAATGAAATTCTTTATTTACAAGATCATTTTCCTTATACGTTGAATAAAGTTTATCGCTTATAATGTGGTTTCCTTTATCCGTTAGACAAAATTCTTCATTTATAAGATTATTCTCTTCATCCATTAAACGAAGTTCTTCATTTACGATATTATTCTCTTCATTCGTTAAACAAAGTTCCGTATTCACAATACCATTCTCTTCATTCGTTAAACAAAGTTCCGTATTCACAATACCATTCTCTTCATCAATTAAACGAAATTTCTTATTCAGGATACCATTTTCTTCATCCGTTGGACGAATTGTATTTACAAAACTATCCCTTTTATCCTCAGAATGAAGTTTTTGACTTACAACAGCGATTTCTTTATCCCTGGAATCAAGTTCCCTATCTAAAAGATGGAGAATTTCACGACCAAAACAGTGCTTTTGGTCTACGTCATTACGTGCAACAAACTCTTGTTGATATCCCATAGAAATGGGACGTTTCTCTTCATGGAAAACGGTGTGATCCACAAGTTCTTCTAAGCTGTTCACAAAATCTCCTTTTCCATCTACTTTACCGTAACTCTTCTTCTTCAAGGAACAAAGCGAAGGTTCAATTTGTTTCACAGTTTTCTCAAACACCGGCACTGAGGGATCTTCAAATATATTTCTGATGTCGGGACTAAAATTTTTGACCTCTTGTAGGAAATCATGGTTCATGGCTTCCATTGCAGCAGTCCGTTTTAACGGGTCGTTAGAAAGAAATTCTTTAATGAAAAACAATGCTTTCTTTACCCACTTTTGGGATATCGAACATGATGGATAAAGATTTGATACTGCAGTACGGAAGGAGTTTTGATTTAATGTCTGACGTAACTTTGGAGAAATATCTAGATTAAAATTATTTGGTTTCTTTTGGAATTTGAATGAGTCCCCAGTAAACACTTTCATGATTAGAATTCCACAGGCCCAAATATCAAATGCTCGTCCATTTATCCAATTATTGCCGAAAGCTTCCACTGGTCTATATGCGGAAGGAAGGGCTGCTGCTTTGGTTCGTATGTTATTTATACCACCAGGACCGTCATCTGCCACTGATGTTATGGCCGAAAAATCGCTTACAACAGCTTTACCTTCATAACTTATGAGAACGTTGTCGGTCTTTAAATCCAGATGGCAAAAATTTTGCGAATGTAAATATTCGATTCCTTTCAGCATGTCCCAAATCCAGCGTTTGTTACATTTAATCGCAAGTTCACTTTTTTGAAAGGACTTGTTTTTGATACAACTTTTCCACGACTGATACAGCAATGGTGAAATAATAACGTGAGCGTTATTCTTCATTACAATAATTTCCTCGGCTAGAAGAATGTGTGGGTGAATTAATGTTGGCCAGATTTCTATTTCAGAGACTCTAACGTGTCTTTCTGTAATAATTTTAACAGCTTTCACAGTTGACGTCTTCGAATTGCAGACTTTAACGACATCGCCATAAGTTCCTTTTCCCAAAATACTCACAAATTTAAAATTCCTTTTCAAATATAGTTCCTCCATCGCCTCCTTCACCTCATCTTCACGTTTTTTCATCTTTAAAAGATCCATAATCGCATAAACACCAAAACCCAATTTCATAAAAACGTTTCTTCAATATATGTTTCAATCAATATGACTGTTACACACAAATTTTTATCGAAGAGTACTAAATTAATTATTGCAATTGTCATTGTTTATGTTAAATATTATGTGCTTTGTTGTTTTTGCTAACAATCATTTCAGAAACTTTTATTTGATAATACAACAATGACAATTATCTATTTCAATAGAAGGGCGCTCAAGAGAAAAGTCCTCCCTCTCTTATACAAATAGAAAAATAATTTCTTTTTTCAAAATAAATTATTTTTTAATTTTATTTTAAATATTTTGTTTTGTGTAAAACTGTACATGGCAATAGAAGTTGTTCTTTGAAGTTAAAAATATATTTAAAATTTATTTCTACGGTAGATATTGTATACCTCATGTTTGGTTTTTTTACATAGATTTGAGACTTCATCTACTCTATAACAGTACTTTATAATAAGGGTGAGGGTTATTATAAATTTTAACACACCTTTATAAGTTTTCAGTGCAAAATTTACTTTAAGAAATTTATTTGTTAACGTTAAATATATCAGTCTGCTTATATATTTAGTATTATTATATATATTAATAAAATACATCAACATATTTACGAATTTTAAAGCCCCCTCCCCCCCCTCCTCGTAACAAGCGTCTAGCTTTTATGAGCCAGCGTTTTTGCCGCCCCAAGCTGAACGATAAAATGCCGCCCCTACCAAATAAGTATTTGCTTTCTTTTTTTAAAAATATTCTGGCAAAAAAAAAAGTTTTATAATTTGATGCCGCCCCTTAAATTTTGCCATTCTAGTCTATAGCCTAGTGGAAAATACGGCCCTGCTTACAGCACAAGGGCAGCTGAGGTTATGCTACGCTAGAAATTAGTTTTCTAAAAGATCCGAACTCTAACTTACGGAATCAACTCGTGGGCTACGCATTCCGCAGTATCATCGAGAATGAGTTTATTCTTACGGAACAAGGACAGCTAAGGACATGCTACGCTAGAACCTAGTTTTCCAAAGGATCCGAACTCTGTCACTTCGGGAATCAACTCGTGGACTACGCGTCTTGCCGTACCATCGAGAATGTACTTGTAGCGCAAGGGCAGAGAGAGTTGAAGTCTTCCGAGTAATCTGAACCTCCGCTGGCAAAGAAACCGAACCACAGTGAGCAGAAAAATAGCGCGTTTTCTGCGATACCATTGGGAGTCAAACCTGAAATAATGGCACGACAGAGTACGTCACCGTAAAACAATGGACCCACATTTTCCAGTAGAATCCGAACCTCTTAAGGCCTAGGGAACCAAACCCCGGACTACAGTGAGCAGTTAGTCGGAAAGTCTTTTTGCCCCCCTAACGTTGGAAATCAAACACGGATTAATAGCACGCTAGATGAATACGTCAACATTGCGCCACCGTGAGGCTTTTCAACCAACTGTTTTACATTGAAAAAAGTTCGTCTTTGGGCCACCGCAAGGCTTTTCAACCAAATGTTCTATATTGAAAAAAGTTTGTCCTTGAGCCACCGCAAGGCTTTTCAACCAAACGCTCTACGTTGAAAAAATTTTGTCCTTGCACTACCGCAAAGCGTTTCAACCAAATGTTCTATAATGAAAAAAGTTTGTCTTTGCGGCACCCAAGGCTTTTTAACCAAATTGTAAGGAAATTTCGTAGGCAAAGACAGTTCGGCCGAACATGCATATGATTAAAATTTGGTGTCCATGAATGAATAACAGGAACTCCAGCGCATCGGAACTGCACATTCAGAAGGTGTATATAAGGAGCGATTCTTAATATGTGGTCAAAATTTCTGTTGCATTTTGATTGTGGATGTCTTATGTTGACTGTAACTAAGGCTTGCCGAAAGATTCGTACTCATTACGAGCATACGTCAGAGTTTGAAAGATGTGCTATCGGATTGAAAGAGTCTGGTTATACGAATCGAAGAATCGCTGTATATGTGGGTCGAATCAATGCGGCGATTGGACGGTGGTGGCAAGAGTGGGTCAACAACGGCAGATACCAGCAGTTGACCTAGGGATACAACAGAACGGGAAGACACAGCACCGGGTTCATCACTATCAGCTATCCAAAAGTGTAGCCTGCACACATGTGTCCAAAATGACCCTCTGCAGACGACACAGAGAGCGGAATTTACGCTCGCACCGACCGTTACACCGCTTACTCCTCATGCCTGTACACCGGTCAAGTACATGTCTACCGGTCAGTCTACATGTAAGGTGTACTCTGCAATCAATTATTTTTGCGTTAACATACACAGCAAAATTTTATTGGTTTACGAAAAACTTGCGCATTACGCTAAACAACACCATATTAAAAAATAAATTCTCCTATTTTACCACTTCTCGCATAGCTTGGAAGTAACGCAAGAAAGTACGGGAAACGAAAGGTCCAAGGGGAACAAATCATCTGTTCGTATTAACAGTAATTCGTCTTATCCGGCAATGATATTATGCTATATAATCTGACGGAACTTCAGAAAACTGTTCCTATTAAAAGTAATTCGCCTAAAGTGTGTTCTTCTTAACGAAGTTCGACTTTAGTAAATTCAGCAATAATAAAAATTCAATTTAGCTCTAAATTCGGTTATATTAGTGGGCGTGCGGTTTTGAAATACAAAAATGCGCAATCGGCAACATAAAACCAAATAGTATTCGCAAGGCAGTTAGCGAAAACGAAACTCACTGTAAAATAGATATACACTTACCCTTTTTGTGCTTGCTTGAGGATTCAAAGTCATGGGCGCGTATTTCCCCTTCAGTGTAAAAACAATTTCTTAAGAAAGGGGAAACCGATGGCTGTCCAGAATTTATTGTGGTGGGTATCTCCAAATTACACCAGCGGCAGTTAATTTGGTTGAGGTCACTTCTTGCGTACAATTGGGCCGGCCGTCTTCAAACTCCGCTCCTATGTTTATAGCACATCGGTTAGAGTCAGTTAGTGGAACACAGGTGCTTTGCAGTCGCATTCATGAAGTGAAAAGGATCCGACAAGAAAAGGAATTTACTTTTCGCTCCATAGATTACCAACTTCAGGGCGTTGTAGTGGGGGCTACGTCCGAATGATGGGTTGTGAGTCAAAGTATAACACAAGAAAAAAATTGCGGCGGATGAGAAGATGCGTTTTATGAAACTAGAAGCGCAGATCAGAACATGTGATTTGAAGTTTGTAGTGAAAATTTTTAATTCGAATGGTATTTCTGTCCGCCCACGTGATGTGATTGGATAGAATGTTCATCGCGTAGACAGCATCTGATATTTATTGGCCGATTTCTCGCGCCTGGTCATCATTCACGTACTCCGCAAGTGTCACATAAAAATGTCAGGTTTCTAACTTAGAATGTTGCACACATGGCCAGCTTTCTATCCAGTAATAGGAGGTAGCCACTGCGTAGATTCCTTTTCCCACGTGTTTACGCATACACGACTGACACTTGTATTTTTAGGAAATTTCGGCGGGAAAGCTGAAGCTTAACACTAACTCGCCTTACATTTATCCACAATAAAAAAAAATGAAATGCGGGAAATTTTCTGGAGGGGGTCAAGTCGGCCTTCTGAGAGGGCCCTCCCTGGCCCCTACCTAGTTACGCTAATGAATATTATATACATAATATACAATAAATATAACAAAGTAATACAAACTCTGAAGAAAAAATAATAAATTCGAAAATAAAATATGTATATACTACGTAGAATTTAATTCCGTTTTACGTCGCTTGCAAATCGAGACCTATGACGCCGATGTGCGTCACCTGTTCTTTTAGTTATTATTATTATTATTTAAATATTTTCTGAAAATTACATTCCATGGCATTATTTTCATCGTTATTTTACCTTATTTAATGAGTTATTAATACCGCTTTTTACTACTTCTATTATTTTTAATTTTTTTTACTCCAACTCATTTCGCTGTTTCTCCTAATTTCTTTTTTATTCTTCTCGAAAAATATATAAATATATATATCACCATATTCAGCCATTACCTATCCACCGCTGGAAAAAGGTCTCTCCAAATGCTTTCCACACAAGTCTTTCCTGAGCAATTCGCTTCCACGTCACCCCAACCTGTTTTCTTATTTCATCATATATATTATTTTTTGACTATGTGTCATATATATATATATATTGTGTTTGTATATATATACACACACACATATATATATATACAAATTAATTGTAATATTAAATTATTGACCCAATTAAGCGAAACGTTGCCAAAGTTAAGGGATGTAAATTACTAATAATTTTTTGGTTTGGGCTCCGTTCCTTGAGATTTGCCCCAATTAAGCGACTGTCCCGATTTAGGGGTGGCTCACAAGCGGAATTGACTGTATATACAAGATATAAATACAGTAAAAAGTATACAATAAAGTATACAAAAGTAAAAAAAAGTTCAATTCAAAGTAGATAAAATAATCCATGATATCATTTGATTTAATTTGATCATAACAGACATATTCCTAAATCGATGAATAACTAAAAGGACGGCCAATTTTTAACTGATTAATGATTAATCTATCCATTAATTAATGTAGCCATTTGTTACATGGTGTTATATGGTATTGTGACAAAAAAAATATTTTTTTGATTGTGCTTTAATGTATGTGAAATGTATGTAAATATATACTATTTCCTCAATGTTATAAGTAAATTATTGTACAGGTCTAAAAAACTTACATGTTTGTACAACAATGTACTACACCAATTGCTAATGCCTACTCTTGTTGGCTTTTTGAATAGTTGTTGACAATGTTTGTAAATAAATGTTTTAAATCATCTTTTTCGGAATAATCACTCAGATATTTTTTACTCGAATTTTTATGGTGCAAGGGCAACGTAGTTTGTAGTGAACAAAGAGCAGTAGCGGTTCTGGGCTACGGCAGGGGGGCGGCATGCCCCCCCCCCAAATATAACCAGATTTTATTATCCTACCTATGTGCACAGACGCCGCCATCGGCACCCGTGACATAGACAGGAATTTGTGCCCCCTACATTTTTTGTCTAGAGCCGCCACTGACCAAGAGTTAGTTTTTCAAGAAATCTGAACATGTGTGATCTAGGAAATCAAACCTCGGATTACGGGTAGGTTGAAAAACGACAATGGTTCCCCAACATTTGTATTCAAAACTGGATTTTCTGCATATTAATCAAACCCATTACTATAGAAACAAGATACAATGTACCAGAGAAGAAATTTACATACAAAAGGTTAAACACAGGTAAAATAGCAAATGAAAAAGATCCTCCAAGCTTTCGAACGCGTTAGCAGTAGTCCTTTATAACTTCTGGCGAAGGACTGCCGCTGACTCGTCCGAAAGCTCGAATGATCTTTCTCGTTTGGTATTTGACCAGATTTCAACCTCTTGTATGTAAAGCGCGTCACCATTGTACCGCGGTAGGAGTTAAATACATTTAGAATACGTTAGTGTATCAAAATACTGAAGAATGTAGGTTTTCTTTTTAAGCATATAGACGAAATCAGTTCTAGCAAACATCAAGGGACCGGAAAATTTTCTTCTCCATAACAATTATTCGATACAATCATGTCGCTATATCAAACTAACCGCATTCATTTGCTCGTTATATCAACGAATTCGTTATAACGCATTCCCTATAACCGAGAATCGCTGTATAAGGTAGACATCAATGGCTTAAGAACTTAACGAATGCAAACTTTGACCTAAAATTCCTGGGTTGTTTGCCATTACTCTAACAAAATACGCGAAAAGATGTGCTTCTCCCTTTCGATAATATTTACAGTTATTATTCGATATTTATATTTCATCCAATTTGGTGTTTTTCCAGTAGTTTCTATATTTTTAGAATTCTTACTGAAAAATTACTAATTATTTATAAATAATCAAACCTTTTTAGTATATATTAAAAAAATAGTCAAATTTTGTTATAGTTTATATTTCAACCAATTTTCACTTTACAAATTTTCCTTCCACTATAAGCCCAAAAAAGGTACAAAATTTTCTTCTTGACGCCAATACTTTCTGCATTTTCTTTCCGGAAGTAAAATTGTTCAGTTGGTATATTTCTTCTCTACACTTATTAATCTTTTCATAATCGCTGTTCTTGCTTCTTTTTAGTTCAAAGAGCCAAAGCTAAGGGCTAACGTTTACCCATTGTCTAATAGTGTCTCAGGTTTTTCAAGCAATATCTATCTCATTTACACAATAAAAATACAAAATTTATAATTTTTTATGATATGAAAGAATTTCGTGAGAGCTATATTATTTTCGTTAACTGTCTGACTCGTGTTTAACCGCTTACGGTTGCTTAACTTGTACTAACCACTTTTTCGTGCGAATTGTAAGTCACGTATAAACAGGCTGTAAGTAGCGGGTGTAGGTACACTCATACACGCACAAGGTATGACTTCTTCCATTCTAATATTACATATTATCTTCACATATTTAATTTTATAAGCTAGCTTCATTTATTTCCCCTCCCAAATCAGCTTCATTCTTTCATTTATTTCCTCTCCCAAATCAGCTTTATTCTTTCATTTATTACCCCTCATAAATCAGGCTTTTTAATAATTTCTTCTCATAAACCAGCTTCATTCTTTTTTCCTTTTTTTTTCATAAACCAGCTTCGTTCGTTTTTCGTAAATTAGTTTCATAAACTTTTCTCCAAATTCGTCATGTATTTGAAATCTTTTGAAATCTTGATTTTGCAGAACAAGTTTTCTATCCGCTCAATACGCGCAAATCTTTTGTTTTTCACATTCAATTAATTATCGAACATCATTACGTAAAGTTAATCCTACAGAAAATACTGTTTTCAATGCTTTACCTTAAAGCTTGTCCGATATTGCATGTTCTGCTGGTTATTTAGCCATTACCAATTTTAATAGATTGTTCGGTTACTCGTCGTCCTCTCTACTTTCGTTCTTTCGTCAAAACATCCATCATCACAGGAACGTTATTTTTCAATTTCAGAAGACATTTTTGATGAAGTAGAGAATTAATATCAAGACGCAACTATCGCTAATAGAAGACTGATTAAATGTTATTACTTCTCCCTACGTTTTAGACGGCTCATAAACTTTGTTACTTTAGAGATTTTCTTTTGTAACCATTTTCGGAATTTTCTTTTTCTCGATTCATGCTGAATCAAAGTAGCATTTTCGCCCTCGTTGATAGGGAAATGGCCAGAAGAGTTTTCTCCTATGGATCTAGGCTTTTCATTAGTAAACTGATTCTCTTTTTCCACGCGACGAAGTTCATCCACGAGTCTGTTTTCTTCATCCATGAGACGAAGTTCTTCACTTACTAGTCTGTTTTCTTCATCCATGAGACAAAGTTCTTCACTTACTAGTCGGTTTTCTTCATCCATAAGGCCAATTTCTTTACTTGCGAGTTGATTTCTTTCATCCATAAGGCAAAGTTCCTCGCTTATAAGATGATTTTCATCACTTACGAAATTAAGTTTCTCGCTCACAAAATTGAAGCCATCACCCACGGAACGAAATTGTTTTTCACTTACTAGACAATGTTCTTTGCTTACAGTATTATTTTCCTCGTTAATTAAAAGTAATTCTTCACTTATTAAATCAATTGCTTTAGCCTCAGAATTGATTTTCTTGCTTATAAACCAATAGTTTTTATCTACAAAATGAAAATCTTCCCCAACAAATCTATTTTCTTTATCCGCTGAAGGAATTTTCAAAATTGCAAGACTGAGATCTTGATCTCCAGAACAAGATTGTTCGCTCGTGATGAAAAGTGCTTCATTCATCAAATTGTTTTCTTCATCCATCGAAACTTCTTCGCTTACTAGGTGATTTTTTTCATCCCTAACACGAAATCCTTTACTTACAACACAATATTCTTTATACACGATATGAGATTTCTCATTGACAAGTTGATTTTGTTCATCTACAAGAGGACGTTTCTCACTTCCAGGGTATACTTCTTCATCTTCGGAAAAAGATTTTTCACTAGTATGGAAAATTTCCCTTATAAAATGGTTTTCTTCCTCTGGCAAAGAAAGCTCCTCATTTATAAGGTAGTTTTGCTCGGCTGCAAGAGGAAGTTTCTCATTTGTATTATAATGAGTTTCATTTATGAAATGGGATTTCTTATAGATTAGTTGATTACCTTCTATATAATGAAACTTTTCTTGTTTAATACATCTTCCTTCACTTAGGAGATGATTATCTTCGTCTATTGAAAGAAGTTCTTCATTTATGAGATGTTCTTTAATCTGAGAAAAAGAGTTGTCCATTGCAAATTGATTTGCTTCATGTATCAAGCGAAGTTCCCTTCTTATTGAAGAATTTTCTTCTTCCATTAAACAAGGTTTCTCACAATCAATTTGAAGTTTTCCACCTGCAAAGCAAGATTGTTCACTTGTAAAGTAAAATCCTTCATAATTAAAACGAAGTTTATCACTAATAGGTTGATTTTTTTTATCCGTTAAATGCAATTCTTCATTCACAATCTCATTCTCTTCATACATTAAACGAAGTTCATTATTTACAAGATCATTTTCCTCATCTGTTAAAAGTAGTTCTTCGTTTACAAGATCGTTTTCCTCACCCGTTAAAAGTAGTTCTGCGTTTACAAGATAATTTTCTTGACTCACTGGGCGAAGTTTATCATTTATACGATGGTTTTCTTTATCCGTTAAAAGACATTTTTCATTCATTAGATCATTTTCTTCATTCATCAGATCATTTTCTGCATCCATTAAACGAAGTTCAGCGCTTATAATATCGTTTTCTTCATCTGTCAGACGCAGTTCTTCATTTACAAGATCATTGTCTTCATCCGTTAAATGAAATTCTTTATATGCAAGATCATTTTCCTTATCCGCTGAACCAAGTTTATCACTTACACGATGGTTTCCTTTATCCGTTAGAAGACATTTTTCATTCACCAGATCATTTTCTTCATCCATTAAACGAAGTTCTTCATTTACAATACCGTTCTCTTCATCTGTCAGACGGAGTTCTTCATTTACGAGATCATTATCTTCATCCGTTAAATGAAATTCTTTATTTACAAGATCATTTTCCTTATACGTTGAATAAAGTTTATCGCTTATAATGTGGTTTCCTTTATCCGTTAGACAAAATTCTTCATTTATAAGATTATTCTCTTCATCCATTAAACGAAGTTCTTCATTTACGATATTATTCTCTTCATTCGTTAAACAAAGTTCCGTATTCACAATACCATTCTCTTCATTCGTTAAACAAAGTTCCGTATTCACAATACCATTCTCTTCATCAATTAAACGAAATTTCTTATTCAGGATACCATTTTCTTCATCCGTTGGACGAATTGTATTTACAAAACTATCCCTTTTATCCTCAGAATGAAGTTTTTGACTTACAACAGCGATTTCTTTATCCCTGGAATCAAGTTCCCTATCTAAAAGATGGAGAATTTCACGACCAAAACAGTGCTTTTGGTCTACGTCATTACGTGCAACAAACTCTTGTTGATATCCCATAGAAATGGGACGTTTCTCTTCATGAAAAACGGTGTGATCCACAAGTTCTTCTAAGCTGTTCACAAAATCTCCTTTTCCATCTACTTTACCATAACTCTTCTTCTTCAAGGAACAAAGCGAAGGTTTAATTTGTTTCACAGTTTTCTCAAACACTGCCACTGAGGGATCTTCAAATATATTTCTGATGTCGGGACTAAAATTTTTGACCTCTTGTAGGAAACCATGGTTCATGGCTTCCATTGCAGCAGTCCGTT
>QLNU02008947.1:0-12372 GCA_006491805.2 Dysdera silvatica
TAAAATAAAAGGATTTCATTTTCTAATGTACTTTCTTCTATTAACATCACTATTTGCCACTTTATTCTATTGTCATCATCAGTGGCGCATCCACGAGGGGGATTAGGGAAATTTCCCCTCCCAAATCCATAAAAGTGCGATGGAAATTGGTTATAACGCGCGGCGATTATAACCACCAACCGCATATAACCATGGGCGCCAGTCCGAGTATTTCGGAAGGGGATGAGAAAAATTACCTCCTTCTCAAAGCTGTCGAGAATTTTTATAAATGTATAAGATACCAAAATGCTATAATGTACAAGATACCAAAATGCTACAAAAATAATTGATACTGCTTGACAATTAGTAATGAGCTAAAAAGTACCTTATTTTAAAATGTGACTCTAAAACTTTTGAAAGCAAATATATAATAGGTTCGGGCAAATTAAATTTTTAAACGGCTAAGGGGGAGAGGACGCTCGAGTCCCTCTCTGCCTCCCATATGGGCGCCCATGTGTATATAACGACGGAGTGTTTTTACAAAAGGTTTGATTACCTATTTTATTTTTTTAAACTGCTCGTTATATTCGGAATCAAAAAACAAAAAAAAAAAACAGAAAGCCCACATATTCGCTAAAACTCATTATAAGTGGGTCCTACTGTATTTTACATCCCCCCCAAAATTACTCTCTAGATCCGCCTCTGTCATTATTTACACTTTATTTTATTATTATTTACGCTTTACTCTACTATCATCGTTATTCACATTTTATTCTATTACCATCATTATCATGCAGATAATGATGGTATTATCAATAGTATTACGTAATAGAACCATCCATATGGCAATAATATCAGTATCGTATGACATAGAGGGGAGATCTAAAAGATAAAATGTTAAAATGCCCTCCCTCCCCCAAAGTGCTTGGCACTGTATATTTACTGAGTCTGAATCATCAATCGTTTGGAGTAGTATTCACTACATATGATCGGTGGCGTGGGAAAGGGGACTAAATCCCACCACTGTATCTCAAGTCATAACGTGATCCGTCGTTAAAGTAAACAGTATCTTTTTTGAATCTATTTAAGCACCCCATATTTTTCGAATTACTGCGCCCCTGCATACGATATTAAAGGCGCCCCTGCACACGATATTAAAGGCGCCCTGCGTAATGATGCTCCACACCCTACTGTTACACTTTTATTGCTGCTATCCATTTAACAACAGGTCGCGGATTCAACTCCTGAAGAGAACTCTGTCGCGGCTCGGTGTTCACCTAAATTCAATGTTTTAGCATATGCATGTTTTTATAAGCGTATCAGCTGTCATACATTTTTAATCAATGTTTATGAAAAAAGCGTTGGATTTCTTAGCTCGCAGTATAAATAAAAAGCTGTATCATTAAAATTACAATTGATGTAGAAATTTTTTTGCTTCTCATTCTCTTGAACTTTGGCTTGCATTGCAAGTCTATTTATTTTTTAAACTTCGATTTTTTTTTTCACAACGTGCAAAATAATTTTTTATACGAAGCTATAAAAATGTATCGTTCAATTTAAACACCAGTGTTTAGATTTTTTTAACAGTGCCCTTACACTGTCGACATGTAACTTGTTGTACATTGTGTGTATATGTGTGAGCTTCTTTCGCATACGGACCACAAAATTGAAAATGACAACACATCATTTAAAAAATAAAGTTCTCTATGGCATAGTATCATATATGGAGTTATATGGGCCTGTGACCTCACATAATCGGAAATAAATTGCGATTTACATACTGCAACATATAAAACGAGTAAAGAGCTTCAATATCCCAATACTTTCTGGCGGAACTTTGCTGGGATAGGGTATAGTAAAGATGGGAGTATATATAAGAGAGAGTATATATAAAATGCTTTCAAGTTTAAAGTCGGAAAGCTCGAGAGATTAACCTTTGCTAAAATTCTACGAATTTGACAGGTGTTCGATTCCCCCTCTTTTCTTCCTGGCTTGGCATTTGACAGCTCGGTTTTTGTGGAATTTATTTTGATATCCCATTTTTGAGCCCAATTTTGTATATTATTTAGGTGGGATTGCAGTTGATTAATTACCCGTGGAACTGATCTATTTGCAGCGCCTATTGGTGTGTCAAGGAAGGCAAAAATTTTGAGTTCGGAAAGCCGAATAAGATACATTCAAGAGCCAATGAATATTCGGGCATTATCTGTGGCGGCGCTGCAGGTTACGATGTGATCAAAACACGTCCATAACTTCGACCAATCAGGATACCCGAACGTCTATTTTGGTTGCCCACGATTGGCCAATGAGATGCGTGACGTCATGCGCTCGTTCGCCTGCGCTGTAGTTCAAACTAAGTATAAACTTGGGAGTTTTTAGGTTCAGTTTTAAAAAGTCAAAGCTGGAGTAAACTCGTCTGGAAGTTTGGGAGTATATATTCCCTGCGCTGCCGAAGGTATACCATTCGGAGTGTGTTAACGATCTATGATAACGAAAAAGTTTTTCCTATCGGTGACGATCAACGACGCCAAAGATTTCAACCAGTCTAAAACGAAATCCTCAGTAGTAGATAGAGTACGTAACGAGGAGGACGCCAAAACCAGCGCCATATTGGAACGGTGGGCTAGTCGATCGCACAATCGTACGGCATACGGGTTTTGCCCCGCTTTTGTTTAACTGTCTTTTCATTCTGGATCCACGTCGCATTTCAACATGATGGAAATTGAAAGTGCGTCTAACTTTTTGGCCAACTTGCTTCGATTTGAGAACCGCCAAATCAAAGTCTCTCGTGTCGATACGTTTCGACGTACTTTGGAAGAATTGCTGAAACATCACTACCAGCATCATTGGTTTCCGGAACAACCTTCCAAAGGTTCTGGGTATCGCTGCTTGAGGATCAACTATAAAATGGACCCCTTGATAGCCAAAGCAGGTGGTGCGTCCGGGTTTGATGAAAGTGCTCTCCGAAAGTTGCTGCCTCACGAGTTGACCTTATGGATCGACCCTCAAGAAGTGTCCTACCGTATTGGCGAAAACGGCAGCATTTGCGTCCTATACGACGGTTCCAATCAACAGTACTACTATAGCCAAGACGTTTATCAGCATTCACCAGTCCCTAATGTTCCCGTTCACTACGTGCTACCACAACCGCCTGCCCAATACGCCCCTGAGAGGTACCCAGGTTGTAAAGAAAGCGTGCGAAACAACAATCGCTGGGATGCCTTTAACTCCAACCCTCGTAGCCATGGGATGGTGGAGCCTTACGCTGCTTTTGTCTCCAGCTAAAAGCACCTTCAGCCAAATCCACGCCACGAAATCGGATATCCATCTGCGTTAGTGTGCGAGGACCCCCTTTGTGATCTTGGAGTATTTGACTAAAGTGTAAAAATTATTAAAAAAAAAAAACGCAAAAAAAATGGAATATCAAACGCATTGTAAGTACATGGTCATTTTTAAATGTTAAAATAAGTATAAAAAACGCAAAAAAAAATTGCAAAAAGGGAAAATATCAGGGACCACTGAGTAAACGAATTGTATTGCAAATGGGTTATCCCTGCCAATTGTTTGACTCTAGTAAAATTGGACTAAAGTTATGAGCATTTTTTTTTTAAAACTTGTTTTCTATCGTTTTGTTATGCTAAACAAACTTAGACTCCAGTAGTGGGAATGGCGGCTCGCAACTGTCTTGCGAACAATTTTCAATGAATCGCTCTGAAAGATTGGCTGCAAATACACAAATTCAGCTTTTTTTTTTTCTTTCAAAGTGTTGTTAGCTTTAAGTTGTTTACTTTTGTGAGCATGTACAACTTCATTTGTGTCGGATTTATTGCAATGCTTGGATGATTTGTGGCCAGTCTTTCTTTGCAACTGATCTCTTACCATATGTCACTGAATGGGGAAAAGGTCCTCTCTCTGTGACGAGTCAATGATAACTTACTGTGATCAAGCCTGTGCCCACCTAGTTGCAAACTCATTTTGGAGTTTTGCGAAGGGAAACCAGCCATTTTTCTCATCCATTTCTAAATAGTGTTAACAGATTATGAAAAAGGTGCGAGTTTTACGACAACTAATTTTTGATGTGCCACTTTTACCACAAACATTCCCTTTTAACGATGACAAAGTTCATATTTTCAAAACGTTTGTAAAGTATTTAACATATTGTAAGATTTTAGCCAAACTGGGAATTCCGTTCAATTGAGTTTTTTTCATACCATCAGTGTTTTGTGATGTTTTACAGCATAGCGATTTAACTGCTGAGCAGAAGGATACTGTGTTTGTATTTCATTGTATGCCAGATTATGTTTAAATTGTAGATGTCGAGAAACCAGCAGGTAACATTTAAATATTGCGCATCTTTTTGTGGATTCATTGACTGTACTATTTTGTTTTCCTTTTCTGTCGAAACGTTGACTTCAGTACAGCAAAAATTGTAAAAATTGCCATTATAGCTTCATTTAAACCTAAATTTCATCATTGGCAAGTGCGCTGCCATGTTACTACTACTGTGGAGTATTTTGTGTAGTTTTATCTTTTTCGAGTTTTCGTAAAGTCAGCTGTCATCTGTACAAGAAGTCATCCTGTACAAATATTTGTAAAAAATTTTATGTCTGTACAGTGATGTTACATCAAGTTTTGTACAGTGACTTAATAAAACATACACGCTGCATTATTTTCAGATTTTTAGTTATTTTTTTGTTGCATGATTTTAGTTTACCGAAATTTTAACTTCTTGGCAGATGGGATAGGGTGACAAATGTAATTGTAGTAATTCGCAAAGAACATTTATCGTTGACAGTATAAAGGTAAGTGTTTGGAACGCTTTTTTCTAATGATGTACCAGAACTATCTAAACTTGTAAATATTACCGTTCACAAACCTGGTCTCAAGTAAGTTTTCTTAAATGTCTTCTAATGTTACATACTGAATTTATCAATTTTGAAATATAGAACTGTTCTGACTTGTCGCATAAGTAATTTTATGGTGATTGTGTAAGTCGAAGGGGGTGGGATGCATGTAAAACCTTTTGGAAAATGGGAGAGATGGTAAAAGGTGGCCCAGAGACTCCTTTAGCAAGGGTGGGGGGGAGAGCAACACAAAATATTGCTATTAGACATATCTTTTAAATGTATTAACTACCATGGGACTACATGAGTTTGTGGCTGCAGCGTACAAACTATTTAGGTTTAAGGCATAATCATTGAATATTAACATTGAATAATAACACAGCTACAACTAAGAAGATCATCCATTTCTCTGGTGATTATAATAACTAGAGTTTAACTGTATCTGATTGGTAGCAGTATTGATACTTCCCAAAGTATTAAATTGTGTAAAATTGCGACTTTAAAACATCAGCTTTATATTGGTTATAATGTGTTGCAGCTTTATGACATTTCAGAAACTATATGCTACAATAAGGAGTATGTGAACATCCAAAAGGGGCTTTTCAAAATTTTGACTTAAGAATTGATATAACAGTTCGATCATGTCATTGCTGAAATCTGCATACTTCCACTGATATGTCAGAGAACCTCAAATGTGTTACTATTCAGAGACAAGAAATTGACAAGTGGGAGTAACCACTTGATATTAAATATGCATTGCTATAATGATTAAATTTATCATACCTGAATTGTTAGAAGCACTAATATGTTATTGAAGTAGTAAAACGAAGCTAATTTTAGCTTTCGACTTGGGCTTGATGTATTGGTAATAAAGGAAGCTGGTTGACTTTTGAATAATACAGAAGGGGAAAAATATGAAGATCGAAAAGTAAAATTTTCTAAGTGAAAATATGTGATGACTTAAAGGCTCTATGGTAGCCAAACTGGGGGCTAGATGCGGCTCCAGTCTCGTCAAGCTATATATATACTAACAAAGATATATGTGGAACAATCTCTGTGCCCTGTGTCTCATATAAAAATACTTATTAAGCTTTAAATATCTTTTAATGCATGACAGTTTCCTAGATATCTAACTTCTCTGAAGACTTCCAGCTGCAAAAATTCGTAACGGGGGCTTTGTGTATTTTCCATAAAATTTATTTATAAGTAAAGACAAGGGATATTTTTTTAATTTTAAGGTAAAATATAAAATAAAATGGAACGGTTTCCAATTGTGGCAAACTCATCATGCATATTTACTTTAGCTGGTTTCATTTCCTTTAAAACTGAACTCAACATCTGGAAATGATAAAATCTAGAGTTTTGAAGCTATAGTATACGCTTTGCATCAGAACCTTACTTCGTGAAACGGTGACTATAATAGAAATGTCCTGTTTAACTGGCGACACATTCTGATATTTTAATCTCTTATAGAGGACACCACATTAATTTTCGTAAAAGGGGGTCACCAAGATTTTCCGTTACACTACTGTCAGTGCTCTGAATGCATAATCAATAGAATCCTGGAACTGAAATAATTTGGATTCTTCCTGACGCTTCAAGAACTTGTTTTTTTATTAGGTGAACAAATTTTTCTCTATTATCACTTTCTCTCCTGCACCTTTCCCCTCCAAAAATGCATGGTTAAATCCTTTATGAAGAGAATATAGACAACGTTTACGATTTCCCTCTAAACCTCTTCCACAGCGACGTGCAGTTAATGAGGAGTAAAGAGCAATGTGTAATTCAGCCTATCTCCCATGCAGGGATTTATACACACCCCCTAACACCCCTCCAGATTTCGATTACCATATATTGTATACTATTCATTGGTATAGCAGATATCTCCGTTAACTCTGGGTAAGTAACTCTACAAGAAGTTATGTAGCGAGTTTTCTACATAGCACTCGTAATGGGCATTATCAGTCTCTGAATACACTGGATTGAATTCAGGAATCAGGTTAAGCTATCAGTCTTATCCCTGTTAACATAATGGGTAGCTCTGAAACTTGAGAGAAATTCAAACGTTTAAAACACTAAGCTTCAGTAATCGGCTTATTATACTTGAAGCTTAAGATGAGGATAATTAAAAATATAAATTTTATTTTTACACAAATGTCAGTTAAATCAAAAATTTAATACTTAGCGTTTCCCTCATTACTGTTGCACATCGTAATAATAATAGTCCAGGAACTTACGGATTCCGTTACTTTTTTAGTTGATTATCGGTCTTTTATCTTTTTGATCTCATCACCATCGAATCTTTGATAACATAGAACTTCTAGTGGTCTGGGTATTTTATGGTATTCAACGTCTGTTTGCTTGAAGTTTTATAGTACAAGGACAGCAAGGGTCATGCTGTGCTGGGACTTTTCCAAGGAATTTAAACCTCTTAGGTCTAGGGAACCAACCCCTGGATTATGATGAACAGTTCATCAGTAAGTGCTGATTTGTCTTGGTGCAGTTGAAAGTCAAACCCAGGGTATAATAACTGCATGCTAGGTAGGTGAAGTTGTGGCTGCAACACTGCAGGGCAGTATTCAACGTTATCCTACAGTATTGTATGGACAAGTGCAATGCTGGTATCCAAACATTGAGTAGTTTCAGTTACAGAAATTCTTGCCTTTAATCGTTGTCGTGTCGGCTGTCTTGATGTACTGTTTGCTGAGAGGCTGACTCACTGACATATGGGGGGGAGGGGGGGTTGTAACCCCCGATTGTAATGAAATTTTGTATATTTAACATAGGAATGTATGAGTTATAGCTCTGTAACACCCCCCTCCTCTTACAAACTTTCTGCATACGTCTATGGGCTGACTATTTTGGACTTAGTTATATTCGTCCTTTGTTGACTGAACCGTTCTATCCATTCTTCGAGACATACAGTGACTTACATACCATGCCAGTGCTTTTAAATTTTCAGCAGATGTGATGTTCTCCACCCACAAAAATCTTAGAGAATGCTGTTCCTGAATGGAGCAATGATTTGAGTAACAATGATGCTGTCCAAACAATGCATGGTCAGACGCTACTGACACATGTGACATTCAGTTTACATTTACCTGTGATAGTGACGATAGGATATCAGAATTGCCTTTATTTTTTTATTTTAATTACTGAGCACTAATCAGTATGTAAAACAAAATAGATTTACTTTTAAATTGATGTTTATATAAAGAAACAAATGATTCCAGAAATACTTGGTTGAAAAATGATACAAAAAAGCTAATAAAATACAAAATATAAAACACAATAAACATTGCAATTCATATCTAAAAACTGATTTTAAGATTTTGTTAAATTAAGGATGCTTTTCCAGCAGACAAAAAAAAAATTGCACTTAAAAAACTCACCCCTTCTTAATAATACAAATCGTTTTCGTTTTTTTTCCATAATAAAACAAGGTAACTCCTAAATATTCCAAACCTGGAAGTTTGATATCTTCGGAAGTATGGAAGATCTTTCAAGGTAAGTTTTTTCTTTCCATAGTATAATCAAAGCGTATATGATTAACCCTTACTAAGATTGGTAAGTAATGGATATCGAAGTGCACCTGTATTTATGATTAAGTTGGCTACGTAATATAGTATAGTATTGAAGTTTCTGTCAAACCTCATTAATGCAAACAGTAACCCTAACAAAAAAATTTGTTACCTTGAAAGAATGGGACAATATTATAAGATTAATCACATAAATTTGATGAGGAATTATGAAGCAATTTGCGTTAACAAGACTCTACTGTATTTCTTTCTAAAGTATAGTGTTACTAATTTGTATCCCACAACAGTGAATCTGATCTGTCATTTCAGATTTTGAGTTGGTATACGATTCCGCTTTTCATAAAAATAATTAATTCAAATTTAATTTGTTTATCCCATTCTTACTCCAAAACAAGATTTTGAAAAGTTAGTCAATACTTAGATTCTAAACGTTAAATTAGTATTTTTCAATGATACATTGCTTGACAAAAAGTGAAGTGAAACATTTATTCTGAAAAGGATTGATAAATCTGCACTGTAAGCAATTTGATAATGTATATTATTAATTTCTCTCCTCTACTATTGTATAGCGCAGTGGTTCCTAACTGATGGTCCACAAAGAAGTCCCAAGTGGTCCGTGAGACAGGTCATTATTTAAAATAATTAAAAAAAAGTACTTATAAAAATTGTTATTTATTAAACATTAAAATTAAATATAAAAATGAAATTGATGGTATATTTGTAGTATTTTACAGTTTGACGGAACTTCATACAACGGTTCGTATTAAAAGTAATTCGTCTTAAGCGTATTTGTTTTAACGAGATTTGACTGTATTATCATTAGATTTTGTTTTTTCTCTTTATTTCTTTTTTTTCCTCCAAAGAATGATTTTATAAACACATCCCACCCCAAGACTCTGCTCCCTTTTTAATTAAGGTCTTGCAATCAGCTCGTGAGAATTTTTCAAAGTGGTCCGCGGGTACAATTGAAGTGGAAAAGTGGTCCGCGGCTTAAATTGAGTTGGGAACCACTGGTATGGCAGTATCATATTTGTCTTACCATGTAGAAATAAATATAGGTTTGAACCATTGGTAGACCAAAGGGATGTTGTGATCACCCTCCCCCTACCCTTGAGCTGTGATTATATTGTGGAAAATGAAACAAAACGTATGGCACACTTGGCTAAAAATAGGGATCTGAAACAAATCCTGTCCACCTACCCTTGAAAGATTACTGGATCCGCCATAGATGCCAGAAAAAATTCCAAGTTCATAATCTTGTTGGGCTATAGTTTCTAGTGGATCTAGTCCCTTTTTTTATAAACCAAGGGGGTTCCAGGGCACCTATGGGATCCGCCCTTGGTTTGAACCCTAATGGTAGAGAAAGCTTGCAGTTTTGTACTGATTCATAGTCTAGAGTTTGATTTCCTATAGATGACAAATTTGGATTTATGGAAAAACATAGATCCTGATCAGGCTTGTGTGGCTAGTTTTGATGTGTGACAATTTTAACCAGTTTAAACCATCGCATCAAAAACCCTGTGTGTCAAAAATGGCAGAAACTAAAACCCAAAATTTAATGATTATAATAAAACATCTCCATTAATCAACTGTATATAGACTAAACGAAGACAACCCATAAGAAAATTTGCTTTTCACTTTACTTTGCCATTTGAAATATCTATACAAAAACTACTTTTAAATGCATACTGTGTCAAAAACTACTGAAAACCTTCAATGACCATATTAAAAACATGTTGCACACATTTTACTAAGTTTATAAACGGTTACAATACCCATAACAGATTATAATCTATATAACCACTGCAGAGACTTGGTACCTACTACAGCTAAAAAAAAATAGCTGTTGTATCAGATGTTCTTTAATCAGACCCAGCAGCAATAGCTGTTGCATTATATATATGGCTGAGCACATTGGTGTACCCAAGATGGGGGTTAAACCCCCTCCCAATCTGATATTGGAAAAAAAACCAACTCATCGTTGTATTTTACACACACTTCAATTTTTGTAAAAGTAATTTACCCCCTTTTAACTTTGGATGACTCCCCCCCCCCAAAAAAAAAATTCTGGTTGTACTACTGGCTGAGTCTTAGGAAAGAAAACTCTCAAATACCTCATACCACAATTGTGAAAAAACTACTTGAACAGGCTTTGGGGTTAATACATTTCTTGGTTTACCTTGTGGGGCAAGGTTAAGTTGTTGCACCATATCTCATTGCCTTAAGTTCAACACTGACTCCATAATTTAGCTGGTTCCATCTTCAACATGAGCGAAATCATACGTTACCTCTTGACCTAAGTGCATTCAAGGAAAGAAACAACAGAACAAAGATTTATTGCACTTGGTAGATCCATCAACAAATAAGAATCTGGTTAACGTAATGGTAATTCACTCAAATTTTAACCTAACATAACTAACTGACATGGCTATGTGCCATACTGTCAAAATTGAATAACACTTGCCCATACTGGGTTTGGCTCTGATGCGAGATATGTTAGTAGGAGAGAGAGAACCTACGACATGAAAATATGGGGGAGGGGATGATATACCTTTAAAAGGCATTTTGTTTGAAATTACGGGGGAGAACATGGAACCCTAATGCCAACATTGGGGGGATGGGTCCCCCTGCTAACTGCTAATGGCACCCGTGGAGAGAGCATACTTTAATCATGCTTTTTATATCAGCAGTGATGTCATTTTTACCAGCCCTAGTGTTTTGCAACCTGAGCATAATGCTACAGGAACGTGACAACCTTACCCATCCCAAATATATGGATGAAGGCTAGCATAGATAAGCAAATGGAAACTGCTGATGTTTTTGCTGCTGAAAAAGTCTGATTGTTTACCACTTTTAATAGCATTTTTGAAGTCCAAGAAATCTCATTTCCTCACCTTTTACTTCAGTTCTAGTGTATAACATGCAAACCCTGTTGCATTCTGGAAAAGCATTTTAAAGTGTGAAGGTTTCAGAGTTCAGCTTCTATTGAAAGAATGATTTTCAATTTTGGAGTCATTCTTTCTAAACGGTGGAATCGATTAAGCATTGAGAAAAGCTCAAAACATGTAATATGCTACCGCATGCTGCATGGCTGCACTGAACTAGAATATTAAAACAAATTATGCAATCTTAATGAATAAAAAATTCAAGAAACCTTATTTAATATTTACCTCGATTTTTTTTTAATAAATTCAAAATAATTTTGATATCTCGATTCATTTAAAACAGTAACTAGCATTTATATTTCTCTGTTTTTACGATATTTTTAGAAAGAAGAAATATTTATGAAAAAATATATTTGTATTGTAATTATAACATTTGCTTAACATATACTACTAATAATATGTGCATACTGGATATTGATAATACAACATGTAGGGTTCACTAATTTCATATCAAATCCTTTTATCCCGAAGTTTTGAGTTTTCGAAGGTTTAAACCATCATCACATCAAAATGCTAGCCCTTGTCCTGATACAGCATGATCTTAACTGTTCTGGCATCATAAAATGCAAGCATTTACTCTTGTAGGCAGAAAATTCATATTAGTATTTAGCTGTTGTATACTTTATTCAAATAATAATTACATAATTTTTGAGCCTAATTTCTAGTTCCAATTTTTTTTACATTGAAACGGCTGTCAGGGTGTTGACAAATAGCATTCTATGGTAGACTGTTCATTTATATTTTAAAATGCATTTTATTCATTTGAGTTTGGTGTTCAGTTCAGAAACATGATATTAAATCTGAGATTTGCAAGAGGAGTCACAAAGATGTTTTCGGGGTCCTGGGATAACTTGAGGTTTCATCACAATAACATTTGGGTTCAAACATAAATGCTCATTGTGGATATTAGAGTTCATATTGGCATATACTTTCTATTATTCATATTGTATCATTGCATTAGCCCTGTGGTGCCATGGAAGTAACGTGTGCAGCTTTTATGCCATGAATCCATCTTCTATTCCAATGGTATTGGCATTTGCAGTAGGGGTGATGGGAGATTATAAC
>QLNU02008947.1:12472-24161 GCA_006491805.2 Dysdera silvatica
TGTAAATTTTTGTTTGTAGTTTTGCCATCAAAATTTAATTTGTTACCATGTCCCCATTTTAACGATAATGTTTTTTCTTTTTTTTTTTCTTCGAAGTATTCTCCAATTGGTGGTCTACAAGACGAGATCTTGTGGTAAGATTTTTGATAATTATTTAAGGTTTGAGATCTGTTTTCTCTCCTTTTTTAAAAGTTTGACAAATATATGTTTGAAAACAATTAAAAAATATTTTACAATATGTACTCAGAACAAATTATACAATAGCAATTTTATAGTACCAAGTATTTAAATCCCATATCAATACCATTAACCAACGCCCAATATGTACCCATTTTAAATGATGCAAATGGAGTTGTTATAAAACACAGCATTTTTAACATTCCATTTAATATATAAATGAAGAATCAATAAATTTAGACAGATCATAGTTGGTCTGAATTAGAAAGAAGAATTGTAACTGTGTTATAACCATCCATGTGGCAGAGATTAAAACAAATTTTTTGTTTGAAAAAAACAAAAAGTAGGAAGAAATAGAACGTATATACATCTCACATCAAAATAACGATGTTGAATAACTTACAAGTAGTAATTCAACGAACTCAGTCCAAGTAATATCACAAATGCAATGCTTACTGTTAAATTTCATAAAGATCCAATTGGTTTTCGCACTGTTACATGTGCTAGTAGCTCACAGTGTTAGAGCTGGAAAACTGCTTCTTCGAACACTTAGAAAGATTTGTGTTAAAATTGCCTTAAATACTTTTGTTTTAAAAAGTAGTTCTCAACCTTTAAAGGCTTTGAACTTCAGTGATAGGAACCCCACTTTCATTAAGTGCTTTGATTTTGAGGATCTATTTAACCAAATCAATTTAAGAGACCTATATCGTGTGTTATTAGAAATATTTACAGAGTATGATATAGAATCAATTGACAAAATTTTGTTCGTAAAACTGCTAAACAAGTACTACTATTTAAACAATACAGTGTATTCAAGGATAATAGGGGCCTGCTCCTAGCCTAGCAGTTTCACACTGTATGGGGCAATACACAGGTGTGCCTGCTTAGGGAGTTTGAAGTCCCTTAGGCGTGCCTCATACTGTTTGTTTGCCATTTACCTTAAAATCGTATTGTGTTTTAACAGTATTAGGGAACCCGATGCCGCTGACGTGACCCCTGGATTTTCTGTTTTGGCTGTAAAAAATTTCGTTACATTGAAACACTTTCATATGTAATGACCATGGAGATTTACCAAACTTTTGCTACATAGAGAATTTCGCTATACAGACATTTGTTAGGAGGTTCTACTGTAATTTAGAAGTTTTAATTATAATAGCCACTGACATGTGCAGAGGGTTAATGGGGGAGATTTAAACCCCATGGTGACAAAATTTTGCATATGCAGGTTTATGTAGGTAATGTAATGTTTAAACCCTGTGGTCACAAAATTTTGTATATACAGGTATATGTAAGTTTTGTATATGCATATACAAAATTGTAGCCCTGTAACCCTCCCCGTATGAACTTTCTTCATATGCTAATGATAATATTTCACTTTTGTGTCACTATGAACAGCATGGTTTTCAAATTTACTGCTCAGTGTCCCCGTCTTGTCATGGCCAGTTATGAAGGAAAACTATTTACTGTGTTGAACTTTTTCGATGGCTGATTTTTAAAGTTGTACAACTTTGAGTTGATCCATTTTACTTAACACCATTCAGATATTGTAGATCCCATAAAATGGTTGATTAATAAGCAAATACGTATACAAGTCTTGTGTAGGATCTTGGATACTGAGGTTTTAAAAACATTTGAATATTTTTTTTCTTTATAATTGCATCTGTTTCAACCTGTGAATGATATCTCAACTGAAAAAACAGAGTGATAGTTATATGAAGTGTGTCAAAATTATTTAACATCATTTGTACACTCTCTCACCATATCCCACAACCAGAAGTCACAAGGCTCACACGTATTGCTGCATATCCATCTTTGTGAAAATGTCTTGTCTAGGAAATCACGAACAATACAACCCAAAATGTATAAATGTGCCAACCAGGGGCGGACTTGGCTGATGGCCCCCGGGCCAGTGTGCCCTCATAGGCAATAGAACTCATGCCTCCGAATGGTCAAGAACTCATGCCCTCCGATAATCTTAAGTATGCACCCTTTGAGAGGACCCAGTCCACCCCCCGGCACCAACCTGTTGAAAATACTGCTCTGACCATATCAGTAGGAGTTTATTGGTGGCTAACTTTATATTGAGCTTTCACATAATTTGGTAAAGCCTGCATTATCACTTGTATGTGCATAGGCAGGCATGGCTTTATATAGGGCCTGAGCCACCCCCCTCCCATACATTGCAATTTTACACATATATTGTAATCATATGTGCATGTATATGTTTACTCTGACCAATAATTTGAAAAGTCTGCGTTTATGTTTATAAGAAATAGTTCTCTTTACTAAAATTTCTATGAACATTTTTGCCTACTATTTTTCAAGTTTTATGTATTAATTCCTTAAATTTAAAAAATTAGGCTTATACGTATAAAATTTAATGTCATGTATAAATATATTTTGCAAGTAATTTTGTGTAAAAATGATACGAGAGTTTTTTTTTATTTTTCTCCATGTACTTTTTCTCTTTGTATATGAGATTATAAAGTTACTATACACATTGGATGATTTACCGATAGGCTAAGTAAGCTATAGCTTATGGTGGCAAATTTTCAACAAAAAGTTTGCCTCCCAGAAGTTTGCGAAGGTGGGAATTTTTTGGTTATTAATGGAATTACTAATTTTGATTTGCTATGTTCAGAAGTATAACTAGGCATTTGTAAAGGGAGAGCTGTCGTAGGCGTCACCTTGAGAGAGATTCGAAAAAGAAGTACCAAATTCGTGAATACTGACGAAAAAAACAAACAAATTTGAAATAATGATCAGAGTCGTTAAATTCAGAAATTGTCGCCAAAATCTCTGTTATGCCTCTGGTTGTGTTTGGTAAGATAAGGCGGCAATACAGCCCACAGGCCAGTGGTAGCCCATGGTGAGATTTAAGGGAAGTTGTATGAATCTAATTCACCAAAGCACATTAATTTATGATCTTTACTCGCCAAGAAATTGGCTTTTACCTCATTCAGTAAATATGAAAGAAATTTAAGTAACCTGGGTTTTGATGAATTGGCGTCATGCAACTTCCCATAAATCTCGCTATGGGCCGCCCTGCTAGAACTGCAAAATATGTGAACCTACAAGCGGCAAAATCAAAATTCGGCCTTGACTATACACGGGTAAACTAAAGAAGGTAGTTTTAGAAAGAAAAATTATCAACTTAAACTACAATACTCTTTGTCACCCTTGTTTCCACAAACACCCATAGTTGGTTTTTTTTGTAATGTATTAATACTTCACATTTAGAATAGGACTGTAAAGTCTCAAATTATCAACCACCTTGTTAAAAAAAACTTCATGTATTATTTCAACTGTTATTATGAATAAAATACACAAAATTACAGTTAAAAATTTAATTATAAAACGTTGATAGCTATTTTGAAAGCATGGAGCTTCTTTCTTCAGTCACCATAAAAATACTACCAACTAACTCCTTTCTTCTGTACGTAAATAAAACTGATGTTGTATATGCGCCAAAAGGTCCACTGTTGCCAACCCACTGGATATCAGAAATAGTGGCTATCCATATTTTATAACTAAAAATTTTTAACTGTTATTTTGTGTATTTTATATTATTTTGTTTCGTCTAAGCATAGTGTGTCCTACGTTCATGTTTTATTACGGAAAGGGATAAATCTTATACGTAGTTGCCAAAATATATGAACTAGTGCTTTTAATGTTATATATGAACTTCCAAGTTGGCGCAGTGTGGTAACGCGTTCTCCTAGTGCGCCGCTAATCCGGGTTCGACTCCCAGCAGTGCAAAAAGAACGCTTACTCAGAGATCTCATAAAGATCGCACTGCTCACTGTAGTCCGGGGTTTGGTTCCCTAGGCCTTAAGAGGTTCGGATTCCTCGGAAAACAGTAGGTCCCGGCGCAGCATGACCACTGTAGTCTTTGAGCCGTAAAACCAAAAAGAAAGAAAGAACTTCCAAGGTACAGATGGACTGATTATAGACATCCTTCAGTCGAGATTGAACCTGTGGGCACCGTTCCCTTTTAGGCAGTGCAGCCACCGTGATTGAAATACACTCACCTTTTCAAAGGTTGTGCCCAAGGAAGGAATTTTGGGGTTAAACGCCCTTTGAACAATGTTATTAGCTGTAAAATAAAATTCCTCATGAGAAAATTTTTAAATTTCCCTCCCCCTATAGGCATGTGCAGGAAGTTCATGAGGAGGGTTACAGAGCCACAACTTCATATATTCATATGTATGTATGTATGTACAAAATTTCATCTAAATGGGGGCTACAACCCCACATTAAGCCCCCCTGCCTATGTCATTGCCGCTCCACCCTTTTAAAAAAATTCTGTGCATGGGCTTGCACATTTTCATTGAAATTATTTTTCGCATGATGGTTAAAAAAGTATTTTTCATTTATAGTTCTAGTCTATCTTCTTTTTGCGGATAACTGTGAAAAATGAAATTTTGAAATTTATTTCTGTTAAGAACATTTAAATTTTAAAAATTGTTTCAAATGTTTGTTAAGGTAGATCTTCAAAGCTCTTAAGTTTCACATATTGGGATAGATATGAGATAGGTTGAAACACTGCAATTTTTTTTCCTATTATTTGTATGTTCCAGGCGGAATTTTGGGGGTTAACCTCCTTGAATCATTGAAAAAAGCGCTCCTGAAAAAAAAGCTGGCGGAAAGTTGGCTGCATGTAAAATTATAGTGCGAGCGTTAGGCCTTATAATGCAAAGCAATATAAGGGGCTGTCTATAAATGATGTCACACTTTTTTCTTGAATGTTTTTGACCCCCTTCCTCCTCCCCTCTGTCACAAAATGTTACACTTTACCAATCACCCCCGTCACACATCACGTAATTCATCACCTAAAGGGGGGAAAATGTAAGTGATTATTCGGCACGTTAGCATGACATCATAGTCTTGCGAACATCGTACTTTCAGCTCCCACAGATGCAAACAACATGCACTGAGATGTATTACTCATAATATAGCTCTTGTAAAATAGCTAGTTGCAATACAATTCAGTTGCAGCATGCGGAATTGCTTCCCTCAAGCCGATTCCAACGAGTGGTGTAACTCGTACGTAGTCCCATAGAAGCGAAGCTATATAAGTTAGTGTGTTTTATTTTCTATCCTTTTTAAGCCAGCACTCGGCGAGTCAGTTAAAAAAAGTCGTTTAAAAAATCTAAAAATATGTTTTAAAATTTGCAGTGTTTGTGATATCACACTTTTATCAACTCCCCCTCCCTTTGTTACAAAGTGTCACAACTTTTTGAATCCACCTCCCACTTTAGACGTGACATCATTTATGGACAGTCCCTAATGAGAGTATTAGGCCTAACAAAAAGTTCAATGTGTAAATACCATTTACTGTAAAATTATTTTTTTCTTCACTGTATTGTAAATATACTGATTTTTGATACATTAACAACCTTTAGAAGGTTGCTAAGACTATTTTTAATACATTTTTAGACTTTTTTTTTTTTTTTTTTTAAAGTTTTTAGTTTTTCTATCATATTATTGAGCTCTTGGTCTAGTTTGACACAAATCTACTGTCCCTCAAAATATTGTATTATTATACCAAAAAAAGCAGAGGTTAAGCAGCAGTGCTGCGGTACTCAGAGATATTGTATTCACTGTACAGGACAGGCCATTTCATAATTGGCAATTTGCCCGAAACGTGAGCTTCAGAATGACAGGAAAACAGAAAGCTGGGAAATATCCTTTGCTGATTTCATCCGCCTCGCTTGTCAATATTTCGTCATGTGAATTAGTACGTTTTAAAGAGCTTTTACGCCAATGAAATAGATTAACTCTATGACATATCTAATAACGACGTTCTTGGGAGGTAATCATTCCGAGCTGGGGTTACTCATCAACAAGGAGAAAGAAGACTCAAAACTGGTAGGAAAACGGACGTGTAAAGCATATTCAAATGAAGGGGAGTTTCAACTTCAGAGTCCTACTCCTTTGCAAATATAATTCACACACTTTCTTTCTTTTCAAACTTCCAAAACCTAGGAAATAGAAAAAAGATAATGTGATAAGGCACTTGAAGGAAAACGTTCCTAGCCTTAAAACTGTTACAACCTTGTTGTCTCAAGGAGTGAAATTTGGCACGGTTTGCTATGAGGCGTACTCGTTAACACGGTTGCTTTGATGGTCTTTTATTTGCCTCGTAAATTTCACAACTGCTTGATATATTTTAAGCTTTACGGAGTCGAAGAATGCGGCAAAGAGGGTCACAGCATCGTGTTATTTTTTTTAAAACCCAAGAACATGTTTGTTTCAAAGCAATTTATGGTATTTTTGAAAAATGTTTAAATGCTGGCGATGCGTTGGAGTAATAAAAATGGAGCAGTCGTATATAGTCGAACCTCGTTAAGATGAATACCAAGGGGAACAGAAAATCTGTTCGTATTAACAGTAATACGTATTATCCGTAAAGGACTGGAATGGAGGATTTGATATTTCATTGCAATTATGCTTGATCAATGATGTAAGACCTCTGGGAGCTTCTGAGGTCGAGAAGGGGTTAGGAAAGTTTCCAACATTAGAAATGTTTAGTTTCAGAGACTGCAAATTGTAAAATGCCGAAGAGGCTCTTAATGGGCTATCTGTTGGACTGTGTACATATATATGTAAGGCTCAACACTTTTTCCTCATCCTTAGTAAAAATCATTAGTACATTCATAAATGTAGTTTTTCAGTAACTGTATTTATAGACAGAATATTTTACCGGCTTTTTTTTTTAATAGTTAAAGAAAGATCAATGCGAGAATTTTTGTTTTAATTACTTGTATCAATAAAACTGTTTTCTCTGATCATCCTCTCTCTCTCTTCGAAAGGGAAATTAAACGTATTTAAAACTTATTCTTTCACGTCATTTATGATTATTAGTTAGTAATCACGCACGCGTTAACCATAAGCTAGTTTTGAAAGTGTGTGTATGTCACAAGTTTCTCACTGTATATAAATTTAAATTTGAAAAATAGTTTCTTTCTGGTTCTAAAAAAAAAAGGGGGGGGAAGGAGGGGAAAAAATAGAATTTCAGGGTGTTTTTTTTATTTTTTATTTATTTATTTTTTTTTAATAAATTCAGTTTTAAATTTTTATGATGTGTGATGACGTCCCTTCCAATAGAATGATTAGCGTTTAAAAAAAAAAAATCCAATTCACGTCCATATGAGCAATGTCAGCTCCAGATACGGATAGACGGGAAATTAACGAGGGCTATTGAGCGATAATACTAAAATCGTGATGTAAAGGATCAGTCGCTTTTTTATCTATAATATCATACGCAGTTGTATCTTATCTTTGTTATGTCAAGCCCTGACATGACCGATATATTGCAGCAGCTCGTGACTTCAGGAATGGGTGAAGCGTCGAGACGCCACCCCACCCCCACCCTACCAAAGAAGCCGGAAAAGTGGCCAATAAATTTCCGTTTACTAAAAAAATAAATAATAGTAATCGTGTATTTATTATTATGATATATATATCATAATCATCAACCATTTTCAATCCACTACAGGATGGAGGTACCTTTGTTGTCACACATATATATAGTACGGTGAAAGAAATACAGAGGAAGCAGCCTTACTCTCACCACGTTGGCCAGACGGGTTGTCAAGCTGGATCTACAGTTTTACGAAGAATCCGGACTTCGGTCACCACAATCAAAATTCTGCGCAAAGGCGGGACTCGTTCTGTCACCACACTACGGAGTGACCGCCTCCGATGCTGCTTTGCAGCGGCGCTCGGTCGAGTGCCGGTATTCTTGGTAGAAGGAGGAAGGAAGAGGATCGCCCCCTCACCTTAATTCTTGCCATCCTCTTCAACAAAAAATGGCAGCATTCTGCACGTATGTATTTCGTGCCTTACGTATTTGTTCCACTGACTCCGCACTCACAGAAGAAATCAGCTTTTTGAAAACCATTGCTGTTGGGGCGATTCATGCCCATTCAGCGTGCTGACATAGCCGCTACTTTCTCCCTAATACAAAAGTTCCCAGGAGATACCGCCTGACCTACCCATCCTTACGATGAGCATGCCAGATAGGACATTAGACCAAGTGGGCGCCATCGGGACAGGTGAATGCCATTAACGGTAGATGAGAAGATGCGCCGAATTGTCCTGATGGGGAAACCTCAGACTGGGAACAACGGGAGAAAATACCACCTATTGAAGGTAGCGGCTATACACACCGTCAACGGTTGACAGCGGCACCAGCCATCAACGCTCCCTCCACATTCCAACATCAGGGGACCGCTGACCAATCAGCTGACTCAAGATGGATGTCGTCATCTCAAGCCAGCCAATGAGATAATGGAAAGACCAGACGAGAAAAACTTTCACCACGAAAAGACATGGACTAACTATTCGGCTAGAAAACCGTCCGCACGTTTCTCTGCTCCCAATGTCCGAATAAAGCAGGACTTAATGTATGTCGAAGTGACATCCTTAACCTGTAGCAATATGCAAGTGTTTGTAACAAGTGTATGTAAATAGTATGTTTTTCTGGTATAAATAAAAATGATGAAATAATGAGAAATCCGCCTTCTGACGAGTAAAAGTTGCACACCGTGCTACGAAGTTGAAGAATACTACCCTATGCACAATCCGTGCAAGGAACGACAAGTAGCACAGTGAGTACCCCTCCAAGGCACCCCACTCTATAGTGCCTCCACTAAAGGGGTACCTGAACACTGCTCTCAACAACGGCTCTATAGTTGAATTTTCGAGTACCTTCATCCTCCCGTTCTTCCCTAAAATCAGTGTCACCTTGGCAAACATACTCCGCAAACTTTAGAGTCATTTTCTTACCCTACAACAAAATTCGGCCCTCTCAAATTATAGACACTATCCCGTAGCTACAACGATGGGGGGTATATCGGGTGTTCTGTCAATGCAATTATCGTATGTGGGCTAGACCAAGCGGGCTATGCGGCATAGGATAAAAGAACACCAAAGATATGTCGCCAATGCTGAATTTCATAAATCATCCATCGCTGTGCACTGTTTGAACAATGACAATCAATTCATCTTTAACGATGCCACCATCATTAGACAACCTTGTTCGGTCATTGAATTTGACTTCTTAGAAGCGTTTTTCATCCACAAATTTGGTGCCTCGCTTGTGAATGGCTATAAATCAACTCCAAGTTTTAGTAGTGCTTGGAAAAACCTTTTTAAACTCTTTCCAGCTGCTGCTTCTACGTTTCTATACTTCAATGTTGTTTATTTCACGTTAGTTCCAGACGAGGGAAGACCTTGTTTTCTCAAAACATGCGTCGAATCATATTGTAAATCAGTAACTACGCTAAAAACGCGCTGTATTTATCATCCTAATTAAATTTGCGTATTGTTCGTTATTTTCCCAGTCTTAATATATGTTATAGCCAGCAAAACATTTACATTAACAATACAGGAGATTTTATTAACTCCCCCTCCCCTAATTTGGAATTCGGAAATTTTGCGATCAGGCCTGATATTGTACTACATGTTGTATAGACATAATATGTGGAGACAACAAGCAAAATAAAAATATGCAATAAATGCTTACCCAGTCTTTATTTTTTGAACACAAGTTCGATTCTTCTATCTTTTAGGTTTGCGAACTTGTCGATGATGTGTAATAAAAAATGGCAAAACAGACTTTTAGACTTCTTCGAAAACAATAACATTATTTCACACGAACAATTTGGTTTCCTTAAGGAGCACTTTACCACCCACCAAATTGCCAGAATCATTGAAAATATCAAACACTTCCTAAAATCCAATCTTAGCACACCATTTATCAGCCTTGACATATCCAAAGCATTTGACTCCGTCTGGCACCCTGGGTTAATTGCCAAACTTTTACATACCACCACTCCCCCCTATCTTGTCAATATCATCCATTTCTTCATAAAAGCCGTCAGTTCCAAATCAACCTCAATAATCTTACCCTTTCAACAACACGCACAACCACCGCTGGTGCCCCTCAAGGATCCAGACTCTCCCCAATGCTTTTTTTCAATTTTATTCAATGACTTTCCGAAAACAGGCAACGTCTTTCTAGCTCTTTTCGCCGATGATGCGGCTATCTATACCTTAAAACCCCTCCTGTCTCAAGCCATCTCCACCCTTCAGAACTACATCAAGAATCTAATCAGATGGCTCAATAAATGGAAAATCCAAATCAACCCACTCAAAACACAGGCTATTCTTTTCTCCAAATACCCCTCACACCCCCTCAGCTCACTCAAAATTCACAATACTCCCATCAGCTGGTCCTCAATGATCAATTACCTTGGCGTTACACTTGACAGAACTTTATCTTTCTCTTTTCATCTCACATCCATCAAAAACAAAGTAAGAGCCGCCTGTTCTCTTCCAAGTAACGTGATCGGATCACGCTCCATTCTTTCACTTCAAAACAAGCTTCTCCTTTACACAACTGCCATTAGGCCAATACTTACCTATGCCGCCCCTGCTTGGTCTACTCTTCGCAAACAAACACTTCTTTCTCTTCAGCAATTCCGAAACACACTCCGTAGAATCCTTCACATACCCTGGTACATCGAAACAAACAAATGTTCCAGGATATACAAATTCCATCCACTACCGAAACCATCTGCAAGCTTTCACGTAATTACTTTGACTACATCCACCTACACCCTCACCCCCTCGTTTCTAACTCTCATATTCTACATGACACCCCTCATTACTGATTCAACGGACCGTTGCAGGCTTTCGTTAAGCGTTTCAAACCTTCCCCCTCAGGTTCCGTTCCCACCAACACAGTTTCGCCGGCTAATATGGCCTCCCGCCCTCACTGCTAGAACCATTCGTCGAAGCTGTCGCCGTCGTCGAGTTAAACGGCCCCATTTAAATCACCTTCGAATTCCTCGCCACCGAGAAATCCAACAAAGTGACCCATCTCAACAAATACTGTCAACCCCTATTTCTTTTCAAACCACATCAAACACAACCCACTCCTCCACCACCCACATCAACAATCCTATCCAACCCGATCTACCAATCTCACTCACCCCCCGTGCCCCCTAACAGACCCCTCCAGCGATTTGCACTCCGGCCTACCCTACAATCTACCATCACGACTTTCATGCATTTCTTACTTATCCTACCTCATACCACACCGACATCAGCTTCCAACACTCAAACAAACCCACGACGCCCCCTTCGTGCTATCGCACCTAGGCCCTCAACATGACATTACTTCACCGATTCAGGTCCAACCAATTCAACCACCCCAGCTACACATTCGTTCACCGGACTCTACTGCTTCGCCATTCAGACATTACCTTATCTTTTTCTCCCAACGAACGTTTCCCTTCATTGTTTCCTCGCAAAGTTACTTTTAATTTTCTCTTTTTCCCTAGTTTTTCTTATTTTTGTCTTTTTATTTTTACTACTGTTATTTCGGCCTCCCTAGTTTCAAACAAAACCAGTTTTTCCAACTTTACCCTACCATACCTTCCCCCACGTCAACATCATTTTTACCCCACGTGGAGGATAAAACGTTTTCGCGTTAGGTGTC
>QLNU02008963.1:0-10140 GCA_006491805.2 Dysdera silvatica
AACTCCCCCAAACAAACACCTTGACAAAGTGTTCACATCTCATATCAAAGTTTCTGAATGGCTAAAATTCACCGCCCACGCATCAACCTTTAAAAAAGATGCATTCGCCACTATCTGTGAATCAGGTGTAAGAAAAGATTTAGGTTTGTTAGTGCATTTATTTATTCAGTGGCGTCTTTCCAGTGTTATTCAGTGGTTCAGTGTTATTCAGTGTTATTCAGTGGTTCAGTGTTATTCAGTGGCAGATTTCTAAATAGGCACACAAGGCATAGGCCTTGAGGCGGCACTTATCGGCGGGGCGGCATCAAATTGCTTAAACATAAAATTGTCCAAATTAGACACGGTTGAAAAACTAATGTTTACTTTAATTATTGCTCGGTTTCCCCAATAGCAACGACATATACTATTAGTTCACGAAAAGAAGTCCGATAGAACAGTTAGAAATAACAGGAGGTGACGTCACAAACAGGCTAGTTTATTACTGCAGAGGAGAACTACGATTTCAGAACTTGTTTTTAGTGAACGTTTGTCGGCGCCAAAATCAAGGTCTGAAATTGGAGTCCTCCTCTGCTGTAATGGGATAGGCCGTTTGTAACGTCACCTCCCGTTATTTTCGACTGTACCATTGGACTTCTTTTCGTGAACGAACAGTAAGCGACTACTTTAACTTGCCTGCAAATACAAACCATAGAATCAAAAAACAAAGGGCCCTAAAAATTTTGGGCCCTGGTCATTTGCCCAGAGTGACCATTTATAAACATAGGCTTAACACGCTTTTTATATATACTAATAGTAAATGAATGAATAAAGAAAAACTTGACTGATAATGAAAAAATTCATGCAAGGATGCGTACGTGTATTTTTCTCAAATACGCAAAATATACACAAAATTATCAGAGGCTCCAGGATTCCATACTAAAATTATTGTGGATTCAAAAAATGTCTCGAATTCACGAAGTCGGAGACTATGGTAGCAATAATTTCGAGTTGTATCTTATTAGTTTGAATAATTGTATAATAGATCTCCTTTATATATCAAATATTAACAGTATAATATGCGGGTTTTATGATATTCCTTTCTTTACCTTAAAAGGAGGTGGGGGCGGCAGTACAGGCTGTGCAAACTGCTGCAAGTACTGTCAGCAAGGGCGGCAATTTTATAAATTTGCCACTGGGGCTGGGTCTATTCCTTCAAATTTTGTTCATTAACTATTTGTAATCCCGATGCCTTTTGATCAGTTGCTGGGTTCAAATCTAGGCTTGTTTTTCCCATTTTGATATCAATAAATCGATTTCATTTCTTTTTTAGATTTGAGCGTTTTATATTAAGAAATGTGTTCATTTGCTTTATACTTGTGATTACATGTGATGTGACAAATTTTACCGCAAAATAAAGAATTGAAATCCATGTATAATAATTGAAATCTACATACAATAATTGAAATCCATGTATAATAATTGAAATCTACGTACAATAATTGGAATTCCTGTATAATTGAAATTCATGTGCAATAACTGAAACCCATGTGCAATAACTGAAACCCATGTGCAATAACTGGAACCCATGTAAAGTAACTGGAACCCATGTACAAAAACTGAAACCCATATACAATAATTGAAATAAAATGTATAATAGTTGAAATAAATGTATAATAATTTAAATCCATGTACAATAATGGAAATCCATGTACAATAATGGAAATCCATGTACAATAATGGAAATCCATGTACAATAATGGAAATTCATGTGCGTACACTAACTGGATCAATATATAATAATTATACAATATTATTTCATTTGTAATAATTTCATATGAAGCTGAAAATTTAAAAATAATCTACAAAAATGAACCCAATTCACACCGCTGCTAAACGAACACGATATTGTGGATTGCAGAGATATAATTAAATAAAAAATACGTAATAATATAAATAAGAAAAATACATAATTTAGAAAATTCTACGTAGAATACAGCTATTAATATTAAACCCGCACGAATTCTACAGATGAGAGCAGGAACAGCACAAAGAAAGTTATTTCCTATGGTTTCTATAACCTACGATCATCTCTGGCGTCAATACAGATCACACAGCGATCCCTCATACTGTTTACGAGATCTGTTAATCAGTTCTTGAGGCAGTTGATATATTTCCACATTAATCAAATTTAATTACATCTCCTTCCATAGACCGTAAATTACGTATTGCTTATTCTTATAAATTAATCTTAAGGCTTTAAATGTTAGCATCGGTGGATTTTGAAGATCAAACATCGTGGACCACCAGCAGGTTCCGTCAATAATTCTAGAAAATCTGGGTCATAACTCACTGTTGCCAGCGCTATTATTGAATTACAAATAAAAAATATGACATACTTTCTTTTTTATAGTTCCGCCTAAATTTTTTCACAGTGACCTCTAACGGAAGATCTATGACGTGCGCACATCACAGGTATGTTTCCAGAATCTTAGCTCCTTTCACATATAGTTGCTTGGTAAGCCCTTTAAAACTTCATGCATTTATAAGTTGCTTTCGTAATAAGAGACTCAAATTACATAGGCGTAATTGGGTCGGGGGTAATGAGGCCCAGTCCCTTAGAAAAAACTGTGACCTCATAAATGCTATTTGTGAAGTATTTGGGGGCTACATCTCCCCCATCCACCTCGAGACTAGTTAGGTCAATGCCGTAACCTTGCAGGGAGCCGTTTCTTTTTTAAGATGGCAGAAACGCGTGTTCTGTATTCACTTATAAAAGCTTCAGAAGTCCTACGAAAGAGAGATATATCCTGTATTCAAGCGCGGACACAGGGGTCATTTCCCCCCAAAAAACATATTTTTTCACTGTAAAAAATTCCAACTTTCATGATAAATGAAGGGTGTTATTCCAAGACCATGGCAAATTCTGTCCTTCCCAATGAAGGTCTGTGTTCGCTTCTGCCTGTATTTAATGAATACCATGGGCACCAGAAAAGTTCCTCTAAACGGGTCTTTATGTACTACAGGGGTTAAAAGGCTACACACACACTATTATTTTACACTTATTACTTCAAAACCTAAATTTCGAAATTAATATACAGCTATCTCTAAATAACGCCGTTCTCAATAACGATTCTCTCTGTTTAATGATAACATTTTACGGTTTCGGCGAATGTTTCATAGAACTGTTAGATAAATTCTCGCTAGTATACGCCGCCTTTTTTCTATCACTTGAAAGTCACAAATGGGAGAAATTATTATACAGTGAAAATCGGTTATAACGACCTTCAAGGGACCGTGCAAATTTGGTCGTTATAACCGATAGTCGTTATAAACAATATCTTTTTAAAATCATAGTAGCCTATAGCAATGCCCTGTAGAGTTTTATAAATTATTTTGATAGTAAAATTTATTAAACTTTTTGGTTTCAAAATTAAATAAAAATATAATTATAATGAATTTAATTTCAGTTTATATTACGTTATAGCCAAACTAAGTACATAGTATTTTCTTAGTTTTTTAAATTGAAAAAATTGTAGAAAATACTACTAAAGTATATAATGTAGAAAACAAATCTAATGAATTATATTTATTATATTATACTAATGACTTCAGAACAGTGCCGGTTTAAGAGTTTTGTGGGCTCTACGCTGAAAAAATAGAATGAGACCCTTAAGAATATGACCCTCGTGATATTCAATTAATAAATCACTTTTTAAGTTCACTATCTTTAATATTCAGGTTTAGCAGTAATAAAAATTTCTCGGACATTTGTAAATAAACAGGATTAGAATAACACTTAAATTTTGAACTAACTTTAAATTTTAATAACTAACCCACGTGGTTCTGCTTTATGACTGTCAAGTCGCGTCGTTATATCCGATACGAATTTCCCTACTTAGAATCTACGTAGACTACAAAATCGCCGTCGTTATAGCAGGTTTCGTCGTTATATACGATGTCGTTATAACCGATATATTTAGTATGGAGTAGAATAGCAAATCAAACTTCTTGTAAAAATTCCATTGTTATATGCGGTTGGTCGTTATAACCTGTGTCGTTATAAACGATTTTCACTGTATATGAAAATGGTTGAATGATCTTTGTTGGGGGTGTTGAAGTGATCTATTATTTTTAGTAAGATATTTAAGAGATCGACAAGCACTGGAGTGAATATCTCTACTCAGGGTTCAGTTCTCGACTTCTGCACTGTAAAAAAAAAAAAAAACGTAAATTAACAGAAAAAGTCCTGGCAGCTTAGTTACTAGGACTTTTCTGTTTAATAAAAGTTCCGTAATATCACGGATTTTAATCAGCTTTTTTTTTTTACGAATTTTCCGTTTAATGAAAATACGCCTCCCGGTGGTATGAATTGGTATTTATTTTATTGTTAGATAAGTTTTAATTAGATATAGTGGTACAAGTTAGTACTTCTTCACATTATCATTACAGCCACTGTGCTTTCCATGTTTGTACAAAGGCGTCAATTTTTTCAAATCCTGAGAGTAGAACCCACGATCTGTTGATTCGTAAGCGGACACCCTTACCGTTAGACCGATGATTAACTGTTAAGGTACACCTAAAGTCCCTATTTAAATCGATATACAAAGCCCAGATGTTTCCCCTCCTAGTACGCATGCGTCCAACAGAGTGTTGCCAAGAGAGCATTTGTAAAGCAGACTAAATGCATTTTCAATGAAAGACAGATTTCGTCCGGGAAAAACAGAAAAAAATGAGTAAATTAACAGACATATTTAGAGTGTATATTCTAATGTACTGCATGTTAGAGGAACTATACCCCATAATGTCTAAGGAGGGCCTTACCTACAGCCCCACCCAACCTACAATCTTGAATGAATGAATACAAGGGAGTGGCAAACCAAAAGCACCTAGGCCAGATAGGCCCATTGTACCTCTCCATATAAGCTAGAAAGTAGCAAAAAATCCCTGTTGCCTTACAGAAGGTAAGGAAGTCAGTTAAACGTAGATCACTGAATTCTTTAGGCAATATATCCAGAGCCCCAAAGATTCGGAATCTAAGTTCCGCAAAGGCAACACATTCACCAAGAACGTGCTCCACTGTTTCAGCAGCTTGATTGCATCCTCTGCATATATAATCATCAGCAACCTTGATGGTGTCTAGATGTTTCCTAAGGCAGTGTCCAGTAAGCAGGCCCATCAAGATTCTGCATGACTTTCTGTCAAGTTCCAGTAAAAATTTTTGTTTTTATTAAAGGTATCTTTGATGAAATTTCTTGATTGCCTCATACCAGGAGTGTGTGACAACTCTTTAGCAGTTTCCTTATCACGGATTGACCTGAGTGCATGTCTGATCCCAGAACGTGAGACAGGAACAAACGGCTCAAGTCCAACAGGCCTAGTGGAAGAACTAAGCCTTGCTAGTCCATCAGCCATTTCATTATCCTCCACGCCCCGATGACCAGGCACCCACACCAGTCTCACTTTGTTGAACTTTAATAATTTATCAGGTATACTTCGACATTCCAGTACGAGTTTGGAACTGGTAATCATTTTTTCCAGTGCTCTCAATGCTGCTTGACTGTCGGAACAAATTGCAATACAATGATTGCGAATTGTCTTCTTAACAAGTCCTTGAAAGCAAGTCAAGATAGCAAAAATTTTCACCTGAAAGACAGTAGCATTCTTCCAAGGAAACAGAAAGTTTGAACTAGGTTTATGTCTAAAACACCAGCTCCTGATAGGTTCCGTGTCTTGTCCGGTCAGTATAGAAGATGAGGTCAGATCCATCAAGAACATGTCCATCCATCTAATCTTCCCTGGATGGAAAGTCCAGATCTGGTGATCTCATGAAAATAGGACGATTACAGATATTATCCTGATTCATCTTTACCAATGTACAAATTTCATGCAACACTGTCCAAATTGAGGTATGGCCGTATGCATAAGGACTGACATTCCAATGAACATTGCAGTTTAATCTGGTAGCTCCAATGCTCTACAGTTGCGGCAAAATCTAAACATCTCTGCCCTCTGGTCCCCTATTTCTAGCCACGTCACCCTATGGAACCCATCCACACTGTGCAGTGTCTTTTTTTTTTTTGTTTAACTATTAGTTTATCCATAGTTTATGATTTTGTCTTTTTAGAGAAGTTTCACAAAGGGAGAGTGGCTGCTGGGGCTGAAGTGAGTTGCTACAATAACATTTAGCAGTGTCGGGAGAGGACACAGGGAAGAACTGAATTTGCTTTATTAAAAAATTTAAATTATTTTATCATTTTTATCATCATTAACAAAATTACTTATTTATTTTACAGCAGAGCTTCCAAGCATTTCCCCGGATCTTCCTACGGACACTTTCTACGAATACATCTCATTACAAAGATAAACTGATTATATAACCTTTTTTTTCAACCTGGGAACTCCTACTAACACTGAACATTTTTTCCCTCTATCAAGTAAATATCACTCCAATATATAAAAAAGGAACGTTCTTCAATATCTTTGCGGATACGAAAGCAGAAACACAAAACTTTCCAACATAATCTGAACTCACAAAATGACAATTTGGGCTCTTTAGGTTTTTTTTTATCCGCAAAATAATTGCTTTTGTTTTTTCTGAAACACTTATCAATTAAACATATTCCAAAACGTGCGTCATAAAGAATCGATGGCATTTGCGTTTTTTCCCTAAAGAAAAATTGTGACACCTGCTGGATAGAACCTCTCTTTTTCCTCCTTAAGCTATTCTGTATTTTGGATCCAAGTTTTACACTACTTTCAAAATATAATCTCTTATACAATAGTATAATTTCATATATGTAACTCTTAATAGTACAACTAACTTATTAATTAATATTTGTTGTACTAACATTTTTTGAATCAAAATTTCAGATAAGATATGTTGACTCTCAGATACACTTCTGTCTTGAATCTTGATAAACATAATTTCGTAAGCTTTATCCAGGCGTGTGCCGCAATTTTCTCAAATGAGGCCCACCAAAAGTCCCAAATAACAATAATACTTTTTGCTCATTAATTCGTAAAAACGACGCTCAGTCAGTTCTTAAGTTATTACAAGTTTTCCACGTCCCTCTGCTAAAGATATACAACAACTGAACTATTTAAAATAAGCATAATTCAGAAATATGAAAATCTACCTTTTCTCTCATCACCGCATTCTGGAAGAGAATCTCGGAACAAGCTTCGGCTTTATATTCTCTTCCATTTCTAACCTCAAAACTTAAAATAATTTAATATAGATCTTCTCTTACATTTCTATAATTTTTATACTGCTCAAGCTATGTATCACGAAATATTGTATATCATGTTGAATAAAAATTTATTATTATTATTATTATAAACAAAAATGTGCAGCGAAGGGAGCCCCGGAAGAATTTCAAGTGCCTAAGTTGGTGCGGTTCTCAGAGCACCAGTGGCAGCTAGGCATGCCATCCTCTGTAGCCTGTCCAGCCTCGATCTTGTTTCCCTAAGCAACACCCTGCGCCACCAGACCACTGCTGCATAAGTGATGATAGATCTCACCATCATAGTGTAAAGCCAGTGTATAACCTTAGATTTAAGACCCCAAAATACACCAATGGCCTTTCTGCATCCAAAGAATGAAGGTAGCCTTCTTTAGGCAAGTAAGTATATGCTGCTTCCACGTAAGCTTGTGGTCAAGTGTAACCCCAAGATATTTTACTTTGTCAAACAGAGGAATAATCGTCTCATCCAGCCTCAATGTTGGAATGTTGACCTTTCTCTTGTGCGTAAATAGAACTACAGAAATTTTTAACGGATTAATTGTAAGTTCTGTATCTCTACACCATTTAAGCACTAAATCAAGCGCTCTTTGAGTAAGTTCTTATAAAGTGTCAGGGAAGGGACCATTCACAAGTATAACAATGTCATCAGCATAAGCTTGTGTATAGTAGCCCATAGAGTTGGCCTTTTTGATTAATTCATCAGCAACCAGTGACCGCAAGAGGGGTGAAAGCACACCTCCCTGTGAACAGACCCTAGCTGTTCTGACTTTAATTCAAGTTTCATTCAGTCCAGTTTGAATGTAACGGTTTTTGAGCATGAAAACAATGACGCATTAAAGCATTAACGCCGTGAGCCCTTGTAGCTTCCCCAACGGCAATGATTGAGGTGTTATCAAAGACTCCTTCAATATCAAGGAAGGCCCCTAGGGCCATTTGTTTTTGCTCCAAGGTTCCTTCAATTTTGCCAACCAGGTGATGAAGAGAAGTCTCTGTCGATTTATCTATTTAGTAAGCGTACTAATTGATGTGAAGAGGGAAACTCACCAACGTGGTTTCTCTGAGATGGACATCAGTCTTTCTAGAGTCTTTAATAAAAAAGATTTCAGACTAATGAGCCCATAAGGTTTGGCCTTACAATAGTCGTCTTTTCCCGGCTTTGGTATGAATGCAACTCTTGCAATTCTCCAAGGACATGATATAAAATCACATGCCAAGCACATGCAAAATATTTTAAGCAGGGGATGTCTAATGATCTCCAATCCTTGTTGTAACATTCCAGAGAAGATGTCAACTCCCGCAGATTTATATGGTTCGAATGAATTGATGGCCCATCTTATTCTATCTCATGTAACAACGGTACTAGCTGTATCCCAGTCCCCTTGTTCAATACAATGAGATGTTGTTTCTCTTCTAATATTTTCATTAAAAAACACTTCTTCCATAGTGAAGTGATGGGAGTTGGATTTTGCTTCATCATCTTCAATTTGTACACTAGAATCGTCTTCCTCAATCACTTCATTCTCAGGGAAGTGTAAGGAGGCAAGGTGTTTAAGGGTATCTCCATCTGAGTTAGTAAGAGTTCCATCAGGTTTTTGCAGTTGTCCAAGTCTGGCCATTTTGTCCTTGGTTAGGACTTTACGTAGCCCAGTGGCACTCTGTATACTACTTAATTCACTACAATATGCCCTCCAGGTTTACCTTTTGGATTGCCTAATGTGTTTTTTATAATCTTTAAGGGAGTTGTGATAGCACTCCCAGTCAAGTGTTTTACCAGATCTTGTAGCTTTATTAAAGAGATGCCAGCTTTTCCTCCTGTGGGTTTCAAGGTGTGAGTTCCACCACAGGACATTGTTCTGTCTTGTGCCATGACTTGATTTTCATGGGGCAACTGACCTCAAACGCAGAGATCAGTGCCCCTTATAAAATGCTATTAGCAACTTCTAGGTCTTTGATTTTATTAGGAAAACCCTGCATGCAAACCTTTAGTTCCTCTAAAAAAGTCCCCAGTTGGTAAGTCTGGGATTTGTGTATTTCAGGGGCACGTCTGGCACTCCTGTTATGTTAAACTGGGTATAGTTATTGTCTGACAGTGTTTACTCATCAGAAACCTTCCAATCTTTTATTAAATGATTATAAAACTAGAGGTCATAGTGATATCAATGACCTCCTGTCTCCTGACATTCTTAAACGTGGGGGAAGAACCTAGATAAGAAATCAAAAGGTCAGGCCTCAAAATAAAATCCAGTAGTGAGTTACCCCTGGAATTAAAATTGCTGCTGACCCACACCATATGGTGTGCATAGGCGTCACAGCCAATTATAATAGGAATTTTTCTGGTTTGACAGAATTCCATAAGTTTGAACAATTCCAGTGAAGGAGGTGGGTCATCAAAGTCATAGAGGAGGTAGGCGAGCATACAATTCTCTCCATCAATGGACCCCTATTTAGTAGGCATGATTTTAACAGCCACCAGATCTCCAGAACAAAACTTCTGAAGTTGGATAGCTGTAACATCTTTGCATAATATACAGGCTCTTGGCCTTTCTGTAGAGGCAAAGTAGAACAGAGGGCACCTAAGTTCATTTAGGCCTCTGATTCCTCCTTTGAAAACCTACAATCTTAGTTCGAGCGCTAAAAATTTTGCTAGACAGACATTTTCTCGTTTGTAGTTCACAAATAGTTATATTTTAAGGGTGTTCCGAAAAGAGCGGATCAAAAGCATATAGCCGTGACCCTTCTGCAAAATGAACCATAATGAACCCCTGCGTCGGGGTCGGAAATGAATATCCATGGAGTTTATGCATACTTTTAATTCGCAGAGGCGGGATCTATAATGAACAATGGAGCTTACCAACGACGAACTACACCGCCTGTATATCTCAACTCCGGTGCGGGGTTGCGAAATAGCAGCGCCAAA
>QLNU02008963.1:14320-30961 GCA_006491805.2 Dysdera silvatica
ACATGCAACACAAACTAATTAAAATCATTTAAAACTATGAAATTTTCTCGCAACGTAAGTAAGCCCCTGAAATATAATTCCATTCTTATCTAAATCATAATATAATGGTCGTATTTCCCATATATATATATATATATATAAAATTATATCACTGGCGTACGCAGGGGGTATTGATGGGGGTTGTAACCCCCCATTGCAATGAAATTTTGTATATTTAATATAGGATTACATGGAGTTGTGTATGTGTAACACCTCCGTTGAGCCTAGAACACCTTTATGAAATTTCTGCGTACGCCTATGATATATATATCATCATCATCATCATCATATTCAACCATTATCTATCCACTGCTGGATGAAGGTCTCTCCAAATGCTTTCCACACAAGTCTATCCTGAGCAATTCGCTTCCACGTCACCCCAACCTGTTTTCTTATTTCATCCACCCATCTAGTTTGAGGACGTTTTCTAGGTCTTCGGTGGTCTCTTGGAATCCAGTTCAGAATTTCTGTTGTCCATCGTTGATCAGTTCTTCTTGCAATATGCCCAGCCCATCGCCATTTCAGCCCTTTTACTTTAACAATGATGTCCTCTACTCTAGTTTGCTCTCTCACCCAAGTGTTTCTTTTTCGATCTCTCCTAGTTATTCCAAGCATGCACCTCTCCATGCTCCTTTGCGTTGTCTGTAACTTTCGTATTGCTCCAACTGTTAGACTCCATGTCTCTGATCCATAAGAGAGGACTGGCAATACACACTGGTTGAAGACCTTTCTTTTTAGACACAAAGGCAATTTCCCCTTCAGGATAAAACTGTTTCTTCCAAATGCACTCCAGCCAAGTTTAATACGTCTGTTGAGTTCTTTCATAATGTTGCCATCCATTGAAATCAGCTGGCCAAGGTAAATATATGAATCAGCAATTTCTAGCTCAGTGTTGTCAACTTGTATTTTTGTTTCCTCTACAAAATTATTGAACATGATCTTAGTTTTTTGTAGGTTCATCTTGAGTCCAACTTCTTTACTTCTAGTTGAGAGCTCCTGTACCATGTCTTGGAGTTCTGATGGGTTCGTTGAAAAAATAACAATGTCATCAGCAAACCGCAAATGATTTAAATATTCACCATTTATTTTTATTCCCCTGTTATTCCAATTTATCTGCTGAAAAATCATCTGTAAAGCTGAAGTAAAAAGTTTTGGAGAAATGGTATCTCCCTGCCTCACACCTTTACCAATTTTGATAGCTTCGGTATCTTTATGTAACCGAAATTTTGCACTTGCATTTTTATACACACGTTTCACCATGTCAATGTACACATCCTCAATGTCTGTTGATCTTAAAGAGTTGATGACTGCTGATGTTTTAATAGAGTCAAAGGCCTTCTCATAGTCAATAAATGCAACACACAATGGAAGTTCATATCTGTGTGTGGCATATATTGACACACACAATGGAAGTTCATATTCATGTGTTCTTCAATTCTCTTAATACTTGAATATGGTCCACTGTACTGAATCCACTTCGAAATTCAACTTGTTCCCCTTTGGTTGAACTTCATGCAATTTTTTTCTGCAGGCGATGTGTTAGCACTTTTGTGAAGATTTTATAAATAGCAGGTAACAAGCTAATTGGTCGGTAATTTTTTAAATCCTCTTTATCACCTTTTTTATGCAAAAGAATTACTGTTGCAGAATCCCATTGGTTTGGTATGTTACCACTGTTGAGGCATTTGGTAAAGAATTTTGCGAGTATGTCTTCTACATGTTCTCCAGCTTCTTTTAAGATATCTAATGTAATGCCATCATCGCCAGGGGATCTTCCTTTCTTCATACTTTTTATTGCAAATGCTACTTCTTCTTTTAAGATTTTAGGAGCTGTTCCTTCGACTATCTCAGAGTCTTCGTTTAATCCACTGTTTCCCTCATACAGCTTTCTGTAGAATTCTTCAACTCTTCTAAGTATTTCTTCCCTATTTCTTGTTACAGTGCCATCCTCTCCTTTTAATGCAATGATGTGTTTCTTCCCAATAGACAAACTCCCTTTAACAACCCTAAGGCTCTTGTTGCTTTCAATGGCCTTCCTTACTAACTCACAATTGAATTTTCTTATATCTTCTTTCATGTTTTTGCGCAAAGTTTTGCAAAGTTCTACATACTCGATCTTGCGACTGGTATTTTGATTGTCCACCTTCATAAGTCTTCGCCTTTTCATGAGTTGTTTCGTCTTCTCAGATAATTTGCTATTCTGCTTTTTACATATTACACCACCAATTTCCCCAGCAGTTTCAATTATTGTCTTAACAATGTTTTCATTTGCTTCTGAGATGTCAACTTCTTCAATAAGTCCTTCCAGTGCAGAAAAGCGATTTTTTAATTCCAACTTGAATGCCTCGGTATTTTCTTTTAATTTCTTTAAATCCACCCTCTTACATACTTGTTTCCTAATGAGCTTCTGCCTTTCTAGTTTAGTATTTAAGTGCATTTTACATCTCACCATTCGATGATCACTTCCAGTATTAAATCTGTTCAGTACGCTGCAATCTTCAATAATTGATTTCTTGTTTGCCAGTATATAGTCAATTTCGCTGGTTCCTCCATTGGGGTGTTTCCATGTCCATTTTCTTTGTAGTTTCTTCTTAAAAAATGAATTCATGATGCTAAGATTTTCAGCTTCGGCAAATTCTATGAGTTGATCGCCACGTTCATTCCTTTCCCCGTATCCGTATTTACCAACCGATGTCTCTCCTTGTTCCTGTTGTCCAATTCTTGCATTAAAATCTCCCATGATGAGCTTGATGTGTTGTTTCCCCTTGGTATGTAGCTGTTTGATTTCTTCATAGAATTCCTCAACCTCCTCGTCGGTATGGCTTGATGTTGGTGCATATGCCTGTACTATCTGAAGTTGGTATCGCTGGGTTAGTTGAACAACGAGCCTCGCTGCTCGATCTGACGTGCTTTCGACTTCAAGAAGGTAGTCTTTAATTCTTTTGTTGATTAAGAAGCCAACACCACTTGTTCTTCCAGTTTCCGTTCCTCTATAATAAAACAAATGTCCACTTTTAAGTTCCACCAACTCTTCACCTTTTCTTCTAACTTCACTGAGTCCTACAATGTCCCATTTGATCTTGTCAAGTTCTTCTTCCAATTCTTGAAGTTTTGCTTCAGAAGCAAGGGATCGTCCATTATACGTTGCCAAGGTCAATAACAAACGGCAGCCTGGGCCATTCCAGTGATTCTTAGCACCCCCTGCTTTCATGCCACGCTGACCGCTGCCTTGATCAGGAGCACTCCAGCACCTGGAGACTAGGGGCCATGGTTTTTGGTGTATTAGCATATTGGAGGAATTAGCCATCATTTCACCACGCTGGCTAGACGGGTTGGTGAATTAGCCCTCCCCTTCCGCCTTTCCATCCGTGCAGCAAATATTAATTTGCCTCTTGGATAGAAAGCTCAGCCTGCACCACTTGAAGGCGGGGTAGGACACTAGGTTACTGGCCTGGCCGGTTCCACACATCGTCACATACGTTCAGCGTGTGGGTCTCCTTCCAGTTAGATACCAGCAACCCTTTTGCAGGCCATCATTCTATATAAGATAATATATATGTGCCACAGCTAACCTAACGCCTAAAGCCATATAACCTAACCTAAAGCCATATACATACGTATTTACGTAATTTAAGTTTTTTCATTTGTTTCTTAACACTTTATGTAACATGTTTAGGTATCTCTTACACCTATAATAGAAGAGCGTTGCAGAAAATTGGATGGTACGTGGCGTGATGACTCATTTTAAGTTTTAATTCTAATTCAAAATAGAAGAGAGTTTCTAGCTGCATGACGAGTAAATCTATCCCAGAGAAATGAGACAGGAAAATTCTCCTTCTGAGCCGTTTTGCAATTCTAACAAACACATATTTACATGAAGAAACTAGTTTTTACAGAAATTAAATTCCATTTCAATTCCCGTTCTCTCAAGCCATCTGCGCCAGCGGATTTAAAACCTTATTTCTTGCATCTGTCTCATTAATGAAATCTCAACATATACGAAGAGAATATCACACTACAGTTCTCCATGGTATGCCTTTGTATAGCGCCACCTTTTCGTTCGAAGGCTTTAAAAAAGAATTAATTTTCTCCGAAGCTTTGAAACTGAATGTAATTTATTTTACGAGGTCTATTTCTAAGTCGTTAAATAAAATTGACATTACACTTAAGGCTTACACTTTGTAGCTGAACTTTTGGTACAACTTTAAAATTGAGAAATATTGCACATTGAATGAAGTGTTAGGATTTATTTCTTTTAGGGTATTAGTTTCGTCTTGATATAAAAAGACAAATATTACCAGCTTTGTTGTTACAAGTTGGTTGAACCATTTCAAATGGGAATTAGACAGAAACGGTTGAAGAGAGATAAATGGGAGTCATTCTGGAATAAACATAGACGGATGTTCAAATGATACGTATCAGGATATAGCAGCAGAAGAATAAATAATTCTGCTATAGTAGAATAGGCAGGAAAACACGAAGGAGTGTGGATGTCCGTGTTTCTGTGTCATAATGATTTATGCGAATTCATGTAATGAATCTGATAAACATAAGAGTGAGTTAACTTTTCCGTAATTATTATAGAGGTAATAATTTCTATATAAACATATTACGAGCCATGGATATAAAATATTCAGTAACAGTTTCCTATCAATGCATTAAATCCATATTACAGATATCAATATAAGCATAATATAAATTAATTCACCATAATCCTATTGCCTGTTCATATAATTCCGCTCTTTTCCAGAGCTAAGCAATATATATATATATATATCATCATCATCATATTCAACCATTATCTATCCACTGCTGGATGAAGGTCTCTCCAAATGCTTTCCACACAAGTCTATCCTGGGCCATTCGTTTCCACGTCACCCCAACCTCTTTTCTTATTTCATCCACCCATCTAGTTTGAGGACGTTTTCTAGGTCTTCGGTGGTCTCTTGGAATCCAGTTGAGAATTTGCGTTGTCCATCGTTGATCAGTTCTTCTTGCGATATGCCCAGCCCATCGCCATTTCAGCCCTTTTACTTTAACAATGATGTCCTCTACTCTAGTTTGCTCTCTCACCCAAGTGTTTCTTTTTCGATCTCTCCTAGTTATTCCAAGCATGCACCTCTCCATGCTCCTTTGCGTTGTCTGTAACTTTCGTATTGCTCCAACTGTTAGACTCCATGTCTCTGATCCATAAGAGAGGACTGGCAATACACACTGGTTGAAGACCTTTCTTTTTAGACACAAAGGCAATTTCCCCTTCAGGATAAAACTGTTTCTTCCAAATGCACTCCAGCCAAGTTTAATACGTCTGTTGAGTTCTTTCATAATGTTGCCATCCATTGAAATCAGCTGGCCAAGGTAAATATATGAATCAGCAATTTCTAGCTCAATGTTGTCAACTTGTATTTTTGTTTCCTCTACGAAATTATTGAACATGATCTTAGTTTTTTGTAGGTTCATCTTGAGTCCAACTTCTTCACTTCTAGTTGAGAGCTCTTGTACCATGTCTTGGAGTTCTAATGGGTCCGTTGAAAAAATAACAATGTCATCAGCAAACCGCAGATGATTTAAATATTCACCATTTATTTTTATTCCCTTGTTATTCCAATTTATCAGCTGAAAAATCATCTGTAAAGCAGAAGTAAAAAGTTTTGGAGAAATGGTATCTCCCTGCCTCACCCCTTTGCCAAGTTTGATAGTTTTGGTATCTTTATGTAACCGAAATTTTGCACTTGCATTTTTATACACACGTTTCACCATGTCAATGTACACATCCTCAATGTCTGTTGATCTTAAAGAGTTGATGACTGCTGATGTTTTTATAGTTCTTTCAATTAATTCTCTTAATACTTGAATATGGTCCACTGTACTGAATCCACTTCGAAATCCAGCTTGTTCTCTTGGTTGAGCTGCATCTAATTTTTTCTGCAGGCGATGTGTTAGCACTTTTGTGAAGATTTTATAAATAGCAGGTAACAAGCTAATTGGTCGGTAATTTTTCAAATCCTCTTTATCACCTTTTTTATGCAAAAGAATTACTGTTGCAGAATCCCATTGGTTTGGTATGTTACCGCTGTTAAGACATTTGGTAAAGAATTTTGCAAGTATGTCTTCTACATATTCTCCAGCTTCTTTTAGGATATCTAATGTAATACCATCATCACCAGGGGCTCTTCCTTTCTTCATATTTTTTATTGCAAATGAAACTTCTTCTTTTAAGATTTTAGGAGCTGTTCCTTCGACTATTTCAGTGTCTTCGTTTAATTCACTGTTACTTTCATATAGTTTTTTGTAGAATTCTTCAACTCTTCTAAGTATTTCTTCCCTATTTCTTGTTACGGTGCCATCCTCTCCTTTTAATGCAATGATGTGTTTCTTCCCAACAGATAAACTTCCTTTAACAACCCTAAGGCTCTTGTTATTTTCAATGGCTTTCCTTACTAGCTCACAGTTGAATTTTCTTATGTCTTCTTTCATGCTTTTGCGCAGAGTTTTACAAAGTTCTATGTACTCAATCCTGGAACTGGTATTTCGATTGTCCACCTTCATATCTCTTCGCCTTTTCATGAGCTGTTTCGTCTTCTCAGATAATTTGCTATTGTGCTTTTTACAGGTTACACCACCAATTTCCCCAGCAGTTTCAACTATTGTCTTAACAATGTTTTCATTTGCTTCTGAGATATCACTTTCATCAATAAGTCCTTCCAGTGCAGAAAAGCGATTTTTTAATTCCAACTTGAATGCCTCGGTATTTACTTTCAGTTTCATTAGATCCACCCTCTTACTTACTTGTTTCCTAATGAGCTTCTGTCGTTCTAATTTAGTATTTAAGTGCACTTTACATCTCACCATTCGATGATCACTTCCAGTATTAAATCTGTTCAGTACACTGCAATCTTCAATAATTGATTTCTTGTTTGCCAGGATATAGTCAATTTCACTAGTTCCCCCATTTGGGTGTTTCCATGTCCATTTTCTTTGCGGTTTCTTCTTAAAAAATGAATTCATGATGCTAAGGTTTTCAGCTTCTGCAAATTCGATGAGTTGATCGCCACGTTCATTCCTTTCCCCATATCCGTATTTACCAACCGATGTCTCTCCTTGTTCCTGTTGTCCAATTCTTGCATTGAAATCCCCCATGATGAGCTTGATATGTTGTTTCCCTTTGGTGTGTAACTCTTTGATTTCTTCATAAAATTCTTCAACCTCTTCGTCGGTATGGCTTGATGTTGGTGCATATACCTGTACTATTTGAAGTTGGTATCGCTGGGTTAGTTGAACAACAAGCCTCGCTGCTCGATCTGATGTACTTTCAACTTCCAGAAGACAGTCTTTAATTCTTTTGTTGATTAAGAAGCCAACACCACTTGTTCTTCCAGTTTCCGTTCCTCTATAGTAAAACAAATGTCCGCTTTTCAGTTCCACCAACTCTTCACCTTTTCTTCTAATTTCACTGAGTCCTACAATGTCCCATTTGATCTTGTCTAGTTCCTCTTCCAATTCCTGAAGTTTTGCTTCAGAAGCAAGGGATCGTCCATTAAACGTAGCCAAGGTCAATAACAAACGGCAGCCTGGGCCATTCCAGTGATTCTTAGCACCCCCTGCTTTCATGCCACACTGACCGCTGCCTTGATCAGGAGCACTCCAGCACCTGGAGACTAGGGGCCATGGTTTCTGGTGTGTCAACATAATGGAGGAATTAGCCATAATTTCACCACGCTGGCTAAACGGGTTGGTGAATTAGCCCTCCCCTTCCGCCTTTCTATCCGTGTAGCAAATATTAATTTGCCACATAAATAGAAAGCTCAGCCTGCACCACTTGAAGGCGGGGTAGGACACTAGGTTACTGGCCTGGCCGGTTCCACACATCGTCACATACGTTCAGCGTGTGGGTCTCCTTCCAGTTAGATACAACCTTGCAGGCTGGCTATACCTAACTGTCATTGCAACATCTGCCTTGGTACAAAAGTTATTGGCCGCATTCGGACTTTCCTAGGAACCCTGTATATTTAGTATTATTAAATATATTAATAAAATACATCAAAATATTTACGAATTTTAAGCCCACTTTGTAACTCTCAGAGCCCCCGTAACAAGCGTCTAGCTACAGGCGTGAGTTCCTGTCGGTTATTTTAAATTCGTTTTTTCGCAAATATTCGCGGATTTGGCGCCTTTCGAGCCTGTCACTGCGGCGCCCATGGCAGCTCTCCTTTTGCCGCCAATGCCTACGTTTGACTCTGTAACAATTCAAAATTATCAGCATATGTAACAATTCAAAATCATCAGCATATGTAACAATTCAAAATTATCAGCATATGTAACAATTCAAAATTAATAATTCGATTGACCATGAAAAAATTTAGCCTCGTCTCTTCAATCTTCTCAGCGAAAAAACTTTCGTCGAAAATTTGCCGCCCTAAGCCTACTTAGTCTACTAGCAAATCCGCCACTGACTGTGAGTGAGAGCCGTAGCTTGAAGCTCTTTAGAGAGTTGGGGAGGCTCTAAATGCTAAAAGAGCCAGCGAAATGGCGAAATAATTAACAAAAAAAATAAATAAATAACCACAAGGCAAATGCACTGGAAATTAACACACCAAAAATAAATAATATAGTAACAGAAGTAAAGCGCTATTAAAAACTTTTTAATAGTTTTCTTTTTACGTTTGTGCTTTATGACGCAAGGATAACTAAGATCATACCAGTGAAGTAGCCTAAAACACTTTACAGGGGCGGCTTAGCAGGCCTGCAGCCAGGATGAAGGGGCAACTGGGGCCAGACAAAGGGCATATGGGGCACAGGGCACCCAGGGATTGTTCTATATAAAAAAAGAGTAGCTCCTTGGGGCAACTGGGGCATAAGCATGGGGCAAGTGGGGACACGCCCCTGCTGGCCCTCGTTTGGCTACAGGCCTGGGGCTTAGAATTCATTAACATTTTAATTTATTATTTTATTAGTAATTTTAAAATACACCAATGAAATTTTTGTAAAATTTTTGTGCGATAAGCAGACCAACACTTCCTTTCCAGGCTGATTGATCGTTTTTCTGCATTCAATCCGGAAAGCGAAGAATTCTTGCTGGTGTAAGGAGATTAAACGTATTGATTGTACTTTAACATTATACCAAACAAAATCCTTATTTTTCTCGCTAAATGCGGGCTTGTTATAAGTGGGTTTTGCTGTATACTATTCACAAATATTAGGGGTGCTAATTATGGAAATAGGCTACCAAAAGAGGCACAAGTGGTGGGTGGGGAGGTTGAGAACGAACAACTGATCTAAAAGATTGATTAATAGTCTCATAAATCATCTGAAGAATCGTGTGAGATCGCATAGCTATCCGGGCGATTATATGCTGCATTAGCATTTCATAACTATATATATGGCACACTTTGTGTTCCTCCAGCTCCCATCTGTATAATTTGTGCAAGTTCCATACGACTCATTGTATTCCACTCAGAATGTTTCAATCTATTCAATAAATCTCAAAAATTCACTTTTTTTTTTTCCAGTGCCGTGAGTTATGTTTGTTTTTATTTTGTGTTTTTACGGCGTGAGGATAACAAAGATCATGGTGCGCCAGGACCTACAGTTTTCCGAGAACTCCGAACCTCTGATGTCAGGAGAACTAAACACCGGATTATAGCGGACAGAAAAACTGTATGTTTTACCAGGGCCGGATTTCCCATAAGGCCGACTAGGCCCAGGTCAAGAGCGCAAATTTTACGAAACGCGGTGGCGAAAAAAAAAAAATTTAAAAAACGAAACGTTCAAAAAATAAAAATTTGACAGAAGAAAAAATTATGTAAGATATTATTACCCTCCGCAGGGATAACACAATTGCCAAATATTGGTCAACACACAAATCCATCGGGGCGAGATTTTTGTGAGTTTTTCGTGGGGGATTTTTTATTACAAATAAATTTGACACCCACGTATTAGTAGCTCAAACTAGAGCTATTTTTGTTTATGAGAAAAAGAGACACCGTCCTCATCTCGGATTCGAACCAGGGTCCTCGCGTTGAGCCCGCGGTGTCTTGACCTACTAGACAAAAAACAGACGCCGCTTTACCACCGCAGGGCCTTGTTCGCGTTTGTAGTTTACCATTCAATTTTGAGTTGTCCCTCTGTACAAAAAGTGTCCAACTACTTTGCAAAAGTACTATATTGGCATTAAAGATACTGCCATTTTGATAACAGATAAAGTTTGTACGTGCACTTACTGTCATTCGATACTGTTATCGCGATTATTCATCGTGATAATGGGGCTTATTATCAGTATGGCTAAACAGTGTTATCATTAATAGAGAGGAGGAATGAAACTTTTTAAACTTTGCTGTCCTCAAGCTCTGCAGTAGATCCACCTATCGGGCATTTATCCACTCTTTCTAGTTATACAACCCCATCGAGAGTTCATTCAACTTTTAACTATGTTTAATTAACTAATGAAAGAACATTAATTAATAAATGAACTATAAAGTCAATTTTTATTGTACTAGATTTATAAGTTTCAGAAATCACAGTATATATCTAATTCGCACCCCTCCTCCAAAAACTCTTTTTATAACGTCTTTATAGTGTTAAATTTCTCACGCTCTAAAATGTATCCAACTTTCTTAGATCAGCCTTTAAGATTTGCTAAATATTACTAACGATGTTACTTAACCAAGTCCATGATCCAGTAAAAAAATGTTTACAAATAATCTTTTCCCATCAAATTTTTTCCATATCTTATTTTTTTTCAATAATTTTAACAACATTTGCTTTTTTAGACGGTTAATTTTCCAACTTTTATTATTTTCTTTTTCAAACAATTTTTTTTCGTCTAAACGCGAGTTTTCATAATTTAAAGTTTTTTATTTTTAATTTAAACGCCTAATGGGTTGAAAAGTTTTTCTCTCAAAACAGTTTTTTCCTCTTTAATCCCCAAGAGAATATAGTGCTCTTACAAATGTTTTCTGCTTTCCATGTTTTTTTGAGAGTTTCTTACTGTCTTCCCCTACGTTCTTATAAGTTCGTTCCTTAAAGCTCTCTTCTATATATTCCTTGGTCTATTTTTTCTTTTTCTTGGGGATTGCAATATGGTGCTTGTTCACTATTATTTTTTAGTTTCTTCCTGGATGCATATTCTGGTGTGCGAGTGTATGAACATCATATCATCTATTAATTATAAATTAATAGATGATAACAATAATAAAATTAGCACTGCACGGTACGATTTATTTAACATTCGAAGAGAAAAAATTAAACACTTGTTTTAGAACATTAACCACGCGATGGAAGACGAGCGTCTTAGCAAAGTTTGGACGCGGTATGGGTGAGGAGTAGAGATGTAGGCCAGAAAATTTTCCATCCCCCAAAATTTTCCGCAGAAAATTTTGCAGTCCTGAAATTTTAAAAATTAATTTTTCTTTTTAAAAAATGTCATAACTTCTCCCTTTCTCTCTCTCTCCGTGTACGCATATAATTTTAAAAAGTTTAAGCATAAAAAAACACATTAAAAACATTATCATTCATAACGTAATCCCAATTCCTCCCTGTCCTGCCTGCAAAAACGGACACCTTTGCGAACATCAGTTTTTCTTTTCCCATCCTATTAAAATATATCTCACATTTTCACTAAATCATTTTAAATTTCATCAAATATTTAAAGTTACCAAACATTTTCAACTGAAAATCCCCTCCCCCCGCTCCTTTTTGCAATATCGCAGGGGCTCACACCCTCTTGTTACTACTTTGAATTAACGCTAGCAGATAGGTGTATGAATTTAAAAGAAAAGCCTGTAGCAGGGGGATCTAGCGACAGGATCGACGTAATATTGTAATACTGTGCTATCGTTTGTAAGTGGTTAAATTAGCATATTGTAACACGTCTATGATGACGTGTAGTACGCGCATGACTGTGGGCACCTATGCGAAGTTGAAGCGAGAGTATGCGAAACTCGTTCACTGGAATGAAAAGGCGTTCGATGGAGTAACGTCGTTTTTAGCTGAAGTTCGCACTGTTGCGATAACGTTATCTAGTAAGTTCCTAATCTAAGGTTACCAGATTTTTTCAGTGAACCCGGGAACACTTTCGAATAGAAAGATATCGAATAGAAAGCGTGCTTAAATTGAACTCCTCGTCTTACACTTATAATACATTACAGATGTATTTAATGAAAAAATTGTTCTATAATGAACTCCATGAATTATTTTTTTATAAACTATTGTAATTTATTTTGTTTATGAAACTAGTTCATAATTCAATCATTCTTACTATTTATTAAAAATTAGTAAACAGCCCAAAGTAATAAAATAAAACAAAATTCTTAACTCACAATTTGGTTATATTTCTCTGAAGAATGGACTTTATTGAGGAGATCTCTCTTTGACTCAAGCTGGGCAGAAATTCCTATCATGATATGTTGAAGTTATTTAAAACAACTAACATAGATTTAATGGTGTCAACACTTAGTCTAGATCTCTGAGATGTCCACATCATATTCATGGAAGAAAACACACTCTTTACTGAAGCATTACTTCCTGGTAAGCAGAGACACAATTCAAGCAACTTTTGCATCTGTGAATAAGGGACCGTTTTTTCCAAAAAGAATGAAAAATTTTCACTCCATCTTGAACACACATCAGCACCATCTTCATTCCATTTATTCACTTTATCCGCAGTTGCATACTTCTTCAATGAAGAAATTTCATCGAAGAAGTTATCGTCCTTAACATCAGTCCCACCTACTTTTGATGAAAAATACTGAAAACATTCTTCAAAACTTTCACTCTGTGGAGGGACTCTAAGCAACATGCACTCCATACATCTCATATCCTGAGAATAGGCACCCCATGCAGTTAGATAGTCAATAGCTGTACTACACAATTCTCCGGATACATTTAAAAATTCTTGAGTTGTGCAGGAACCATCTTCTTCAAATGATGGCAGAAGTTTCTTTATTGAGGACGGGATGAACCTTTCTTCTTTTCTTGACTGAAGTTTCTCGATTAATTTGTTTAGTATCGTCGAAGATTTTACTGCAGATATTTCCTCTACTTTCCTCTTCCTTTTTAGCGGAACTCATAATTAATAAGAGTTTATGTAAATTTAAGGGTAGTCAAAGAAATCTGGGGACATTCCGGGGACTGTCTGGTAACCTTATCCTAATCATGTGATATTCGTTAAAGAGTTTAGTAATCTGGTCAGTAACTAATGTAGTCGAGTTCACAATATTTATGGACTTGGAATGTTGTTCGAATGAGATGTAAATGTTGTCGAATAAAAGTATCGACCGTAGGTATGCTTCGGATATTTCATTTCACTGTCAATTGAACATTACCGTATCTTTCATTAGGCTTACGACTATAGCTATTAGAAATTACCTTACGTCAATACTGGATACTCACGTTGACTGACTACTAGCCTTGCTCCGGTGCTTATGCCACAAGATACTCGAGGTATGAACTCCATGCATAAGTTATTCAGATACTGTTAGACGGCAGAAAGAAAGACAATTCTAGAATTTAAACAAATGGCGATGGAGTGTTAATGCCGAAACCCTTCTGATCTTTAATCATTAATAAGCGTCAATGTGACACAAAAGAACACTAACACACCCCGTCACAAGCTCATTTTTACACGCAAAAATATTATGTGCAAAATATTATTAAATAGCCTACATCTAAATAAAACTTAAAATATTAAAACAAAGAACCTATTGCAGAAAAGATTGATTATATTACGTTATTTATTTTTTCAGTAGCCTAATAATTTTAAGAATTCGCATTTTTAGTTTTTAGTTTTATGTATTTAGTAAAATATGGTACTTTCGTATCCGTTAAACTAACATTGTCGAAGTTCCAAATATAAGTGATCAGGGTATCATTATCATATCAACCCCCTAACCCTCTGACCGAACTATCATGTAGTAACAGGTTAAAGTAACAGTTATTAAGAAGCAAGCAGTAACAATTAACTAATATTATTATTCCAAAACTTTTTGTGGGCCGGTATTTCTTTCTAAGGGGGGTAAATTTGTGCCGGGAATCACAATTTGTGTAGTAGTATAGCATATAAAACAAATGTTGTTTAATAAATACTACATTACACTTACACTGGATATTTAGTAATTGAAGTGCTGGAAAATTTTCCGTTTGAAAATTTTCAGCAAAACCCACATCACTAGTGAGAAGTAAAAGGCATTGTATATAATGAGTATCACCCTAGTTGTGCAGCAGTACCTCGCGTGTCTTTTCAATAGTGTGATGCGCATAGGCTTAGATTTATATGGGTCCTCCCCCTATAATTTAAAAATAATTGCATTTTTACATATATTGTAATGCATAAATGAATATATTATATGTGACCCCAATGTTGAAAACTCTACAATGCTGATAACGGAAGAGAGGAGGAATGTATGCAAAATTAAGGTTGAAGAGGGGAGATTGGGAAGGGTGGCAGTGACGAGATTGGTCAAAAGCAAATTAGCCAATTATTTGTTCTTATTTATTAAAATTTTAATACGCTGTTAATAGCTGATGTATCGTTGTGGTGATGCTGGCATATGAACTCCAAAATAGCTATACAACAGCGTATTAAAACTGTTTCAAATGCGGTAATTTGTTGCGATTACTCTTTATTTATAAATAAGCGTTTAATATTACTGCGAAATCCCTCACTCGCCGGATAGATAAAAATTTGGCCGTAAAAGAGGCGGAGGGCATTCTGAAGTAGATGAAATATTACATTTAAATACAGTGAAAACTGTCTTAGGCGGAACCTACATAAAGCGGAAACTTGCTCAACACGGAATTTTTTTACGGTCCCTTCAAAAGTCAATGGTAGTTAACATTAGCTACGGAAACTGTCTAACGCGGAAACGGAAAGCACTATTTAGTCCCGTCAAAGAGAAAAACCTGCATAAAGCGGAAAATCGTTAGTAGGAAGAAAATTTTCTCAGCAGAAAAAGGAAAGAGGGTTGTAATACAATGCAAATAGCAAAGTGGGGGATAACGAACAAAAGACATTTTACAGATATAGAATGCCCTTGTCCACATAGGCGTAGCCAGGGGGCGATTTTGGGGGTTGTAACCCCCCATCTCAATGAAATTTTGTATATTTAACATAGGAATATATGAGTTGTAGCTCTGTAACCCCTCCCATTAAGCCTATAACCCCCTTATGAACTTTCTGCCTACGCCTATGCTTGTCCGACCACCATTTTGCACACCATCCACCCACCATAGGAATACCCAGAAAGTTCATAAGGGGAGGGTCATAGAGCTAAAACTCCATTGTATTTACATGTATACTATGCACAATTTCATCGCAATGGGGGTTACAACCATAATCGCGACCACCCCCCCCTTGCGTATGCCAGTGCCACCCACTTCTTAAATAAAAACGTTCATTATTAACCAGAACGAAAAGTCACTCACATCGACTTTATCAATTCATGGATAAACCCACCGCAAGAGAGAGAGAGATTATCTTTATACAAGGGAATCATTATCTTTACAAGGGAGGTACTTTATCGTTACAATTTAAGCTTACATAATAGACTCTTTGTATGGTATAGGCATGCATAGTTAGCATGAAATTTACACCATATTGATCGTAACTACTAAAACCACAAAATAGTGCGAAAATTAAAATTAATAAAAATAAAATTCAGTGATAAAATAAATATTTTTATCAAAAGAAAATAAATGTAGTCTTAAAGTTCGCAAGGTAAGGCAAAGAAAAAAAATAGCATATGCAGTCATCTCTTATCACTGAATTTAATTATGTATGCATATATTTTGCATGTAACCTCCATAAGGCGGAAACCTGTATATTACGGAATTTTTTCCGGTCCCGTGAGTTTCCGTCTTAGACAGGTTTCACTGTACTTCATTTGGAAACTTATGTATTTTTAAGCACACAAGTTTAAGATAACGAACATAAGCATTTGTTGAATATAATAAGTAAATTTACAACAATGTTAAATATTAAAATTTATTTACCTAAGAAAAAAATTGATTAATAGCCGTTTGGTGGTTTTTACTCACAAGTCCTCTTTCGCTTTCTTTTTGGTTTTACGGCTCAAAGACTACAGTGGTCATGCTGCGCCGGGACCTACTGTTTTCCGAGGAATCCGAACCTCTTAAGGCCTAGGGAACCAAACCCCGGACTACAGTGAGCAGTGCGATCTTTATGAGATCTCTGAGTAAGCGTTCTTTGCACTGCTGGGAGTCGAACCCGGATTAGCGGCGCACTAGGAGAACGCGTTACCACACTGCGCCACCGCAGGGCCAGTCCTCTTTCGAAATGTATTTTGAATCTTGAGATAAAATTCACCGTTTTTCCGCCGCTACGCTTACACGACCTATGTACTACTTGAGTAAACGATAATAAATTCGAATTGCAGTAGTTTTGTGTTGATAATTGTTTATTAATTTTGCTTAGTTGTTTGTTTGTTTGGATGTTTTATGGCGCAAGAGCATCTGGGCTATACTGCGCCAAGATTTCGCGTAGTGTATCACTTTATGATTTATTATCAAAGTCTTTTTTAAGCATTACTCATTTGAATCAGTGAATCTGAGTCAATTTCCACTCTTTGTTAAAAGGAGGGAAAATTC
>QLNU02008963.1:31061-47115 GCA_006491805.2 Dysdera silvatica
ACCTTGGCCAGCTGATTTCAATGGATGGCAACATTATGAAAGAACTCAACAGACGTATTAAACTTGGCTGGAGTGCATTTGGAAGAAACAGTTTTATCCTGAAGGGGAAATTGCCTTTATGTCTAAAAAGAAAAGTCTTCAACCAGTGTGTATTGCCAGTCCTCTCTTATGGATCAGAGACATGGAGTCTAACAGTTGGAGCAATACGAAAGTTACAGACAACGCAAAGGAGCATGGAGAGGTGCATGCTTGGAATAACTAGGAGAGATCGAAAAAGAAACACTTGGGTGAGAGAGCAAACTAGAGTAGAGGACATCATTGTTAAAGTAAAAGGGCTGAAATGGCGATGGGCTGGGCATATTGCAAGAAGAACTGATCAACGATGGACAACAGAAATTCTGAACTGGATTCCAAGAGACCACCGAAGACCTAGAAAACGTCCTCAAACTAGATGGGTGGATGAAATAAGAAAAGAGGTTGGGGTGACGTGGAAACGAATGGCCCAGGATAGACTTGTGTGGAAAGCATTTGGAGAACTGTCCAGCAGTGGATAGATAATGGTTGAATATGATGATGATGGATAGATGGTTCCTAGGAAAGTCCGAATGCGGTCAATGACTTTTGAACCAAGACAGATATTGCAACCAAAGTTAGGTATTGGGAAGTAAAATGACTATGCACTATCAGATGAGATGAATAGCAGCGCCCCTGGTGGCGAATTGAATAAGTTAAAAATTTTATTTCGAAAAATAATGAAGATGAGGAAATATTTTCAATTAGAAAGTTGTAGAGCAGCTTTTAGTTAATAATAAAAGATATAAGGCTCACATGCAATATGTACACGTACTGCCAAAAAGTGAGGTTTTCTGAAAGTTTCAATACAACACTTTCAGTTAATGCTTTCTGGTGTTTTAGAAGTTGAATTAAAGTTCTTATACGAGAGAGACCATAGTTTCTTTTCTATAAGAACTTGAACTAAACCTGTAAAGCGCTAGAAAACATTAACTGAAAGTGATGTGTTGAAACTTTCTGAACACCTCACTTTGTGGCAATACTGAAAAGTCTGAAGTCTCCAATGGGAAGTTAAATACTGCCGTTAATTTAACGCTTCAAGATTTTTTTTGCAGCAGATACATTTCCAGATTTAACGTAAAGTTGTCGAAGAGTCATAGGAAGATGAATAATCAGCGCATATATTTTTGCATTAAACATTCAAAGATTACAATAAAAATTAACACAATATTATGGACATTCGAGTATAAAAAAAGGCAGGAAAATTTTTTAAATGGACCGCTACCTCAAAAGATTGGACAACCCTGCTTTAGACAGTAGATATATTTGCATATTAATCAAATTTAATCACAATTGCTTGCATATCCGGTGTATGTCGGATTTACATACAGGTCGAGTTGGCCCGAGCCCAGGGCCTCGCGATTTTGGGGTCCCAGAGGAGCCTGGTGTTATTTCTTTAAATCTCGTTTATTTACAAAAGTTTAAAAAGAATTATTATTGATAGATCTGAATATTTCGAAATAATGAACATCAAAGAAAACATGATATATGGATTGAATGTATATATATATATATATATTTTTGTGGGTGGGGAAGGGGCACATTCTTCATTGGGTGGGAGCATTCTATCCTTCCAACCTAGGACCCATTGAAACTTTAATCAGGCACTGTGCACTTTGAATCATGCCTCAATCTGAAGATTACCCTTTAATTTCTTGAGCACCAGTAGTCGCCGTTTTATATGATCGCAGTTATCGTGATCATTCGCATAATGTTACCGGATTAGAAAATCACGGTCCGTTTCAATGCCAAACGCACAGCTAAACCATCGGTTATTGTAATCCTTTATTCGCATTTCATTATCAGTGGCAACTTTTTGAACATAAGAAGGGAATGAACTCCCCCCCCATGGGCGCCAACGGCATAAAAATATTGGGGGGACAATATACCAGTAGAAGGCATTTTGTTTGAAATTGGAGGGGGACATGGAACCCTAATACCAACATTGGGGGACGTGTCCCCCTGTTCCCCCGCTAACGGCGCCTAAAAATTTTGAAAATCAAGAGAAAATGTCTACAAAGTAAAATATAAAATTTGTATCGTAAGAGAAAGCTTATCGGAAAAGTTGGCAAAGCTGAATCAGCTTTCAAACTCTGGTTCGCTCATGTCTGTGATAAAGGTCCACGTGTTAACGACCCAATAATGCGTCAACCAGCAGAATACTTGGCTAAAACGAACTGGCTGAAGATGAATTTGTTGCTACACAAATGGGTGGTCCATTCCCTTGAGAAAAAACATCGTTTAGATGCGCACTCATAGTCAGTAAAATCATAGGCGGATTCAGGGAGAGATTTTAGTGGGGAGGGGTTAAAATGCAGTAGGACTGACTCATAACGAGCCCGCATTTAGCGAGTTTCTGGATATAGCGAGGAAAATATGGATTTCGTTTAATATAATTATTAAGAGCAAACAAGTACTTTTTGGACCCCGAAATTAACGAGCAATTTAAAAAATAAAATAAGCAATCAAACTTTTTGTAAAAATTTCGTCGTTGGTTGCTTAGAGTCTAATGGCGCAAGGACAGCATAAGTCATACTAAACCAAACGAGGTAAGGCTGTACATATGATTTGAATTCCGTCGTTATATGCGGTTGGTCGTTTTAAGCGGCGCTCGTTATAACCGATTTCTACCTCACTTCTATGGATTTAGAAGTTGAAATCCCCCAATTCGGTGGATCTTACCACCACTGGTAAAAGCAGATATTTCGTCAGCATAAACTTTTGAATTACGCATTAATAGTTTCGAATTACTTCCAAGTTTTCACCTGAAAATATCTACAACATCAATGAATTCGAACATAGTTATCGTACCTTAGCAAAATACATTTATATTACTTGGGTTGTAATTTAAGAAGATACATGTGCTTTTATTTTATATACTAAATACAAAACTTGGAAATAGTAATATAATGATAATCATGGCATATGAGATGGATTATAATGCTTCTTTTCTCTTTAACTTCTAAATAATTATAGCAAAATGTCCCTATATATAGTAATATAAATAAAAACTTCCATATATCAATCTGATTTTATAAATAAATGATACATAAAATATTTTTATAATATGCTTTTTAAATCGCCAGGAAACTTATATTTGTTTTTTGCCAGAGATTTTTATAAGAGCCTCCACAGACAGATAGACGGACGGGCGGATTATATTTTTCCTCTCCAATATTACGGAAAAAAGGCAAAGTGCCTTGGAAAGCGTACTTAACTTAAACTAAATGTACTTAAACTAAGTAGCTAAGTAAATTAAATGCATTTAGCTTAAGTAAACTTATGAAAGTAATTAAAAACTGAAATTCAGGTATATTAAATATGTTTCATATTTTTTAACATGAGAACATAACAATTTTTGTTATACATAAATTACAGTAAAATTACGCATATTCGGGCTGCGTGGCAGTTGTCTCGATGTACGTGAAACTCGTCTTGTATCCGGGAGTTGAAAATAGTTTCATGTAACGTCACTGAGGTGATCCTGAATCTCCTTTACCATATATGGATTGGAATGTTTGCTGGTATGAAACATGCTATTGTCACGTGGGAAAAATTAGCCAATCCGAGCTTTTTGTCAGGATAGCGTGTCAGCATGTAAACGTCATCGAACCTTTCCTTACATCATTTGTGCTGTTGTTTCCAACCCTGCAATGTCCGCAGCTCGTCAAGTAACCATGTCTTTATTAATTTGTCTAATTTGTTCTTTGATGGTCGTGTCTTAGTAAGTGCCCTTTGCGGCTAATTGCCAACTTTACAACGATTATGCGTCCTTAGAGTGGGAAAAATGTGTCATGTGATCGTAAATGAAAGTAAGCTTCAAAGATGAACGAATTGTTTCCTTCCACATTGTTCAAAATATGCCGCAATACTGAATTGATTACCGGCACCATACCTTGTACTGATAATTTAATTCTATCTGATATATGTAAGGAGTCTAAGAAATGAGAATCGTGTCCATTGGAATCGTACTAAACTTGTCCAGAAAGGTTTGATATTGGGTACAAACTGCAAAGAAGCTTGTTGCATTTTTGTGCTGTGTAAATGTGACTGGCATAAAGGAAAAGATGGCCCGTAAAAGAAAAATGCGGCATTGTGTCAGAGCTGGCAAAAAGATAAAGGTGCTCCGTATAAGAAATACCCCACGTTTTGTCAAGAAATCGCGAGGTAATTGTTACTCTAACTTCAGTATGCGGATGATACGAATAATTTCAACGATAATAATTATTCAGTTAATAATTGCAATAATATAAATCAATATAATCTGAGGTGTATATTGAATTGCGCATATGTGGTGAGCAGATAATTGAAATGGGATAGTGGACTGAATCATATGTCTGTCTTCTTGTAGATAAGTGTGACACACACGTCATCAATGTGACATTGAAGCATATAGTGCTTATTTTCTCGTCTGTCAACACTGTTTCATTAATTTTACCCTGTGATCAATCCATTATCGAAGCAGTGAAAGCGAGTTACCACTGTGAAATAAAAACAATACTTATCGTATCGGTAGGAGAAGATATGAAAGAGCTTCGTAAGAGTAAGTATACTAGCAAGGTAAACAAAATAAACTTTTTTTTTGGCCGCTTTTACCTTTTAATTAAGTGTCGCGGCAAAAAGATTTAAATGGATTTAAAAAGAAGTTTTTAAGATATTTCAAGATATTTACGTTTTGTAAATATCTTGTTTTCAGAGACATTTCTCTTGCTTCTTATATATACCAATCTGATGGACACATGTCCCCGTTTTTAGCGATCGTAGATCCCCCTAACGGAGACTTTTGTTACCTTTTGTAAATATCTTGTTTTCAGGAACATTTCTCTCGCTAGTTGTATATACCTATCTGATGGTCACGTGCCCCTTTTTTAGCGATCCTAGTTCCTACTAGCGGCGGAATTCGGTACTTTCTTCGATTTTTGCTGTTTCGAGGGGTATTTCTACTTGTTGTTATAGGGGGAGCTATATTCCTATCTGATGGTAATGTATCTCCCCTAGGGGGCGCTACAGATGTTTTTCTCCTAGAGGCGCTGCATATTTTTCGTCTAATTAATTTCGTTGTAACAAATATTTTCTAGGGGACGCTACCATAATAGGGTTGCCAACGTGTTTTCCTTATTGACGCCTCAATATCTGGTCGGTGTCTTCGTTCTTTCCCCGTCTAAACATAAAATGGATGTGAGTTACCGGATTTATCCCTCTTCTCCTTGTAACAGCCCTATACCCCTTATTTCCTGACCACTTTTCTGCAGTTCCTCGAAGCAGACAGTACACGTTAACTCTCTTGGCATCATGTTCTCATCCCAATCCCCTCGCATCGGGCCTTATATATCAATAAGTACCCTATTTCCTTGAAAGTGTTTTTCCTTAAGAGTTATTTTAATAGTTGATTCTTCTTATTTACCCTTTTAGCTGCAAATTCTCTAATTTATCTTTATTTTTGTTAGGTTCGGGAAGAATCGGTTCAAGACAGCCGAGCGTTTTCGCTGGATGCAAACGAATGAGTGATTCATCGGCTCCTTCTCCCAAGCGTCTATGCGAGCCTCATCTTAACCCGGCTCCTAAAGGTCTCTGAGAGCCTTCACCAAACACCACGGTAAGTGTATATTTTGTATGTAAATCTTTCGGAAAAAAATTGATACCGTCACAACAAAAACATCTCCTAATATGGGAAACGCTACTGGTGGGAGACTACCGAGGTGAAGGATCTCTTTTCAATTCTAGAGCAAAATAAACAAATAAATAAAGAAAACTGCAACTAGGGAGAAAAAATGGATGATATATGATGCAACTTAGTGGAAAAATGAGTGAATGAATCGCGAAAAATATAATAAAATACCTTGAAATAAAAAATCACATAAAATTCCAAAATTCACCGCCAGGATGCTAAGATCGCTTAGAAAGGGGACACATGACCACCATATACATATCTACAATAACCAAGAGAAATACCCCTTGAAACAATTACATAAAATTCCAAAATTCACCGCCAGGAGTGCTAGGATGGCTTAGAAAGGGGACACGTGACCATCAGATACATCTATACAAAAACCAAGAGAAATATCCCTTGAAACAAAAAATTACATAAAATTCCAAAACTCACCGCAAGGAGAGCTGGAATCGCTAAGAAAGGATCGGTGACTCATCCCTTCCATGCTTGTGAGTCTCACCCTCTCCGTGTCTCCTGATCGAGAAACGGTGTCACCTCGTGTCTCCCAGTGCCGTAGAACCGTAAGGTTTAAATAAAAGTGTTAAAAAAATTTAGAAAAAGGAAAAAGTTCAGAAAATAATAAAAATTAAAAGAAGGAAATTTCGCGTTTAATTAAAAAATATTAAATTTAAAGAAAAAAAGGTGAAAATTTGTAATTAATGACGAGTTATGACGCCAAATGTCTTGGCATCAGGTTAGAATCCTGTCTGGAACAACTTTCGACGAAGCTATATGAGTCATCTGTGATGGAGATTGAAAATAGCGATTTGAATAGGACGGAAATTATTTAATTAGGATGTTAATTACAAACTTAATTATCAAAATATAATAAATTGATGACTAGTATAAATAAATCGATGATTACTCTTCACGCACTTTGAAAAATAAAGCATAAACCTTTATGTAAAACATATTTATAAACCAATAATCACTATTTTCCTTCGATGTCTTAATAGCACTAAAGCTTCACGGAAAACGTTTTTGAATAACAAATATCAGGAATAATCCATTTAGGAGAAAACGTTGCCAATAGTTAGCGAAAAACGTGGATTCAGCTACGAGGAAAATAGCTAGATAGCAATTTTTCCGGTATGAGAATAAAAGCAGAGTCATCTCGTGACGTGATATTTTAGCTAGAAAAGAGCTAATTAGGTAATTGTGATACAGCGCGGGAACTGGAAGCATGAATGGGGTCTACCCGAGTGGGAGAGGGGATGCGCCGGCGTCGCACTGTCTGGTGGGAAGAAACGTGTCTCTGATACGTTCGGAACCGTCCAAAATTGAAATCGATGATAATAAACGATGTGCAAGTTAAAATACGGATTTGAATATGATTTAAATCGTCTCATTAGGCTACCAATTACAAGCTTATTACAAAACTGCAATAAATGTGTGATTTTTTTTTTTGCAAACTTTTAAGGGAATTTAAAAAATAAACTTCTGTGTGAAACTTATTTTAAAAGACCGCATACAATTCAAACTAGGGGATTAAAATTATCTAATTACAATTATTTAAAACAATTTAGACATAAATTTTAGCTTTTCACTAACCTTAAGGAACAATTTAAATATTAAACATTTGTATAATACTTAATTTAAAACGAAATCATTCTTCTTCATCTAAAAAGAGAAATAAGACGGTTTGTAAAAGTGAATAACAATTTGTTTGACAAGAAAAAAACACAAAGATTAAGAAAAGGTTTAAAGGTAAAAACGTTAAAAGTTAAAAAAAAAATGAATGAAGTTTAAATAAAGAAAAATATAAAAATTGAAGAAAATTATAAAATGTTTAAAAAATTTGTGGTAATTTGAAAAAACAACAACTCGCGATTGAAAAAAATAAAAATTAAAAACTTCCGATCAAAAAATAAAAACAATTTGCTATTGAAAAAAAATAAATAAAAATTAAAAACTTATGGCTTAAAAAAATTTATTAAAATAAAAATTTAAAAAACTTTCGATTTAAAAAATTGTAAAGTTAAAAAAAAACATCTAATAAAAAACACGCCAAATAAAAAACGCGCCAACTCTTCGTGCAACCCTGAGGCCCCACCCTGGAGGGACCACCCCACGCCAGGTCCGCCAGTGGGGCAGAACCGCTAGTTTCCCACTACTCATACACGTAACATCAGTAACTACCAAGTTGGCAAGTATAACTTTTATCAGATGTTATTATCATTCTATTATTGTTATTTTTAAAAATCGATGTGATCATATGAAGCGGCGATCACATGTTACATTTAATCTTACTATCGCGATTACAGAAGTTGAACAGACTCAGTCAGGTGCGCCCTAATAAGCGATTTTCGGGAATTTTTTTAGTAGCCTATGGGCAATTGAATTCGCGCCCTCCGAAAATCCAATACTATTAAAAATTTCGAGCCAGGTTGCATCAAAAAGTGGTCGTTCGCCAGCTGTCTAAAGATGTAAAAAAAAAAAATGGAAATTTTGAACACATTGGAAACGTTGATGGGAAGAAACAAAGATAGCTAGAATGAAGGAGGGAGTTCCGTCCTCACCTTTCTTCCTATTGGTCAATTGTGTTCGAAATCGACAAATAGGAAGAAAGATGCGAACAGAACTCTCCTCTTTTATTCTAGCTATCTTGGTTTCTTCCCATCAAAGTTTCCAATGTGTCCAAAATTCCCGGGTTTTTTACAACTCTACAGCTGCCTACACTTTGTGGTAAAAGGTTGCAGTGGAAAAAGGAGTCCATCATATTACCATGTTTTAGTAAAATGTTGCTAAATTTTTGGTGCAACTTAGCTCCAATTTTCAGTGAAATGTTGCCCGACTTTTTGAAGTTTCGACCAATTTTTGGTGCAACTTCATTCCATTTTTAGGCGGATTTATATCCCATTTCTTTTTATTTTATTGTTTTTATTTTTTATATAATTATAAGTACATTTTTGTTAAATTTCACAATAACTCAAGTTGTATGCTTGTGTTATTGCTTATTGGAGAATATTGTTTCACAACAGCAATAAGTTTAATTCTCATTTCCCCCAAACAGTGCTGAGTGTCTTACGTCGTGACGGCATGATTGACATTTGATCACAAAGGGTATTTGTTTTGAAGAGACGCTTGGTTAAACTTTACACTTTATTAAACACTTCACTATATACAACATGCGAAAACATTATTGATTCTTGGAGCGCATTCTAGCGTGCTCATTCCACGATTGATGGAGCAGGAATGTGTGTCTTAAAAATAATGAAGTTAAAAGTTCAACAGAGTATTGTAAACGCCCACACGATATGATTGGTCAGTTCGTTTGTGACGTGGGAGGTTTTAGTCCTTGATTGGGCCGAAAGAACTGGTCGAACATCCATCAGGGCCAGGCACCTAAACACATAAAGATGTCAAGTTTCTGTAGTTCGTGTGAGAAAAGCGGAAACATTCGCCATGGGGTGCCTGCATTTCTCAGGATTTTAATTATCCAGATGCCTCAACTAGTCGTTAAATTTCTTGGGAAATACTAAGGGGGTGGGGGGGGCCTCTGACCGTGAGAACGAGAATCGCCTCAATAGTTGTTTATTTACCTCATAGCAAATTTTCTGTTCTTTCAATTGGCATTAGTTAAAAAAATATGGAAAATGCACTTTAAAAGTTATACTTTTGCTTGTTTGTTTTGCGTAACCCTACACATGAAAACCAAAAAAGAAATATAGTTAGCTTTTCAATTGTAGTTGAAGAGCTACGTACCTTTTTAGTCTTATCTCTAGTTAAAACTCTACTTTTTAGCTATAAATGTACTAAATTTTATTAGCTATAAATGTACTAATATTGATGTAAATTTCAATAACGCCTCAAGATTCATCGTGTGCTTTTCATGCGAAACTATGTAGTGAATTATATGGTGAAACTCGTTTCAGATTAGCTACTAATTAAAAATAAGGCAAATAGAGAACAATGTTTCAATAACCTCGCAATCTCCCATGAATCGAATAATATTTCAAAACTACGATAACACAACTTACGAACCATCAACAACAAACATGGCGAACGACAAACAGCGCATGTGCAAAATGATGTCCTCTTATTGGTTGATCGCAATTCTCTAGTATGTGATGATGTTTAGTACCATAAATTTAAAAAGTTTTTTTGTTTCACCAACAGATGGTGCTTAAAATTGATAATTGTGCACCAGTTTTTGGTGCAACCTAGGAAAATCTGTTTTATAGCACCAGTTTTTGATGCGAAATTTTCAAAACTTTTTTAACATTGAAGTATGCGCCCTTTCAGAGGACTCAATCCGCCCCTGGATTCAGTTCGAAGAATATTCAAAAAAAGTATAAGCTTCCTTAGTAAGCTCTTTGTCGCAGCAAATAAGCTATTCATAAATAATTTCATTAATAACAAAAATTTAGTAAGGAAAATTTGTTTATCACACAACATGCGATGCCAACAGTTGGCATCGCACACTGTATTGTATCAGTTGCTGCTCCGATGAAAACAGTCTAGGGCTATTGAAACAGCTGTAAACGTTTAAATATATTATTTCAACTATGTTAATTTATCGTCTTCTCAATAATTTTATTACTGCGCAGTGTTGTCGTCAAATTAAATCAAGTTTATTTGTTCGTTAGGTGTGGGTATCTAAAAGATCACTTATAAACCATTGCAATGCATTTGTTTATATGTGTGCGTCTCAATATTAAAAAAACAAAAAAACAGGAGGATCATTTCTTCGTCAGCGGCAGCGAAATATATTAAGAAAATGCTGTCGAGTATATGCATAGGGAAGTTAAAATGACAACGGGCTACATAAAAAATTGGACAAATTTCCACTAGGAGCATGGAGCGAAACTAAAAAATTCGATGAATTCTTATTAGAGAAAATTACCTTGCGGTGGTACAGTGGTAACGGGTTTACTTCGCGTGGCGTTAATTCGATTTTGACTCATAGAGGTGCCCACTCTCACCCACAAAAAAAAAAAAAAAATGCTTACTAACCAACTGCTCGCTTCAGTCCATGGGTTGGTTCTTTAAGCTTCAAGAGATTTGGATTCCTCGGAAAACTGTAGATTCCATTGCATGACCTTTACTGTTCTTGCGCCGTAAAGCAACCTATCTTAGGAAAAAGGAAGCTAAAATAGCCCAAAATTGTGAGGAATTCTTACTTGCGGTCTTTCTATGCAGCCGTGCCAAAGTTAGTTGGTTGGATTCTCTAATGGCACACGGACAACTAAATAAAAAATGATGTCAAAGAGGTAGTGTGATCACAAATGGGACAGTGACGTTATTTGTTGTTTCGACACCAATTTATATACATGAATTTTGGTGCCCCTGCTTATATGCAAAGATGTAGATTATTTCAATGTAAAAATTAAGCCCAAGGGTTGAAAAAACTATCGCTTAGTGGTGAACAACAAATAAACATGAACTTTCACTTTGTGTTGGATTTACTGACTTCCGGAGAAGACTTCAGATCTATGTACCAAGAGCAACAGATATTAACTTTATGAAGCTAATGAATGTTGAATATGTTCATATAGTTAAACTTAGATAGGAGATCCAAATGTTTAATTTCGACTGTACAAAGAACACCGAAAACCTCGTGATTTACGAAAAAGTGAAGTAAGATGATAACATTAATATTTCAATTCAACCTAACAAATTTTTTTCAGTTCATGAACTAAAATAATAAACGAAAGGAAACGGAGATTATTTTAATTCCCCTGCGTTTTACAGATAACGTCATTACTTTTAGAAGCAACCGCTGAGAACTTCAAAACATGATACAGGAACTATTGGTTAGAAATAGCGAAATTAGACGCAAAAGTGAAATCTGGGAAACCAAAATAACACAACTTCATAGAGAGAAATCAAAAACCAGTTAACAATAATGAGCTTCAAGCTACACATAACGTAGTTTCGTTGCTTTGGTTACGCGATGCCAAGGGAAGGCAACTGTGAGGGAATTTCACAGAAGCATCAAACATGGTTGGGGTGAAGCAACATCTTTGTAGGGGAACAACTAAAGGGGACAGTACCCCATTCTGTTCGACAAAAAAATGTGCTTAACTTTTTTTTATTAGTTATTTTTTATAGAACATAAACAAAGTCAAACGAAGACATAGATATACAAATTGGAAAAATTAAAAGGAGCATAGCGAGGTGTACACTTTAAATATTCGAGATCGATCAAAACAGAAGTACTTCGGTGGGAGAAAAGGGGAAAAATGTTTTGTTAAGGGCTTCGTCAACTCGACATTGGATTAGCTATTACGAGAACGAGCGATAATAAATAACTGAAGTTTTGAACCATTGTCTCAAGGTTAGCACGAAAAAAAAAAACTATTTGATTTGTGAATTTTATAGCGCAAGGACAGTCAAAATCACCCTGTGCCAGGACCTACAGTTTTCCGAGGAATCCGAATCTTTTTCACATAGAGAATCAAACTCCGGACTACAAACCTGTAGGACATTGATATCCGACGTTGGCGTGAAAGTGGGATCAAAAAGCATATTCTTGCCTGCATTTTTAAATGGAAATAAGGGTGAGTATGTTTTTCAGATTTATATCCAATCTTTATATAGGCGTTAGTGGCCCCTAAATGCAAGTTGGACCGGGGCTCCAAATAGTTATGGTCGGCCTCTACACGCAATAGAGCAAGATTCTCCTAAACTTCGCGGCTGCACAGCTCGAATTTTCTTTTGAAAACGTTGCTGGAAATATTGTCAAGTCACAAGTTTTCTTCTGAGAACATTAACAACTATAAAAAAAAAAGTGTAGAAGGAATTTTTCACGAGATGTATTAAAAAGGAGGCGGTGGAGGAGGAGAAACACCAGTTTCCAATAAGCTTCGTGTGCTTGTATGTATCCACATACATTGAGAAAAAACACGTTTCATGGAATATAAAACGAAACAACACAAAAAAGAATATGTAGTTCAACGCGACCTAGTGCCTTTGTCTGGGCGGACGTTTTGTCGTAGTAGTGGGAAGCGAGAGCGTGGCAGTAACCAGGCAATTAACGGCCTAGTTTCTATTTTTACTGAATAAAACAAAAGTAAAGTTCTTGCAGACTATACTAAGCAAAATATTTTGAGTAAAGTTGATTCATAACTGTTTTATGGAGATTCGATAAATCATTACTTCTAAATTAAAAAATTAACCACATTTTAAGATCTATCAAGAGAGAATTATAAACAATATTTTTGTGGTCTACGTTTGTATAAGCAGAAAATAGTTGGTCTACGTTTGTATAAGCAGAAAATAGTTGCTCTACGAATTTGAATCCTTGCAACTCTTGCCTTCTCAATTCTGAACTTCTAGTCATTCGATATGTAAAAGTAATTAATAAATTCGCTTTTATTGAAATATTTCTATACTTGGATAATTGAAAAGAATGCGAACGCTCATTTAAAATTCGCGAACTCATTTTTTTTAAACTTGACCTTGTTTATTTTTGCAGTTCAGTGCTTCAAATACAAAACAGATCAATATAATCTTACGGCCTTCGTCATCGACGAATATTGGGCATTTTTTGCGTTTTTATCTTTTTAGAAACTAAAGTTTGGCATCGTTTAACAAAACATTCAAAAAGAATTTGTTTCTTCATTATATGCACGGTCTGTTATGAATGATGAGTGCGAAATTTTAAAAATACAGTATTTTGATTCAAAATTTTTTGTTATGACTATACAGATACTCAGGGCCGGATTTAGGGTACGATACGCCCTGGGCACAACGATTTTTGGCGCCCCCCCTCACAAAAACCCCTCGCTAACCCGCCTTAGAAAATTTCTACTAATTAGGTATATTTCTACTAATTATGTATAGTACTGCTAATTAGGTATAGCACTGCTAATTAGATATATTTCTGGTATTGAGGTATAGGGCTTAACCCCTAGTAAATGGTTTATCTCCCTAGAAAGAAAAGTAGCTCCCTTGATTTCTAAGCTAGTTACGCCTATGTGTCCCACCCCCGTACTAGCAGAAATGAATAAAATTCTGTCATTCCGCCTCCTCAAATGCCGTGAAAAATCGTGCAAGATAGGAAAAGTGTGACATTTATGGATGTGCATTATTATAAGATAAAATAACGATATTTTTATAAATAAATTTAGTTTATTTGGCGACGAAATTCTTTCTTTCTGTTCTGGGGGCAGAGACATTGGACTGACTTTCTTTTTTATTACAGAATTTCAAATGAAGGCAAAAGGTGTGAAGGGGCGCTTTCGGGGAGTGCTTATCGACACAATTTTAGGGTAGATAGATTGTAATTAAAAGAGAAAGTTCGCAGCTCTTTGCGTCCCTAAAAAATTGACACTATCCACTTGCCGTACGTGCCTATTTATAAATACGGAGCTGCTTTAGTGTAGTAGGAGCGATCCCTACTTGCATCTGTTTATGGGCCCTGATGAAATAAGGGTCCGTAGGTTTTAACAACCTTTGCTATATTATGGTAACCAGGGTTTAAGCTGCAGCCGCATTTTTCGCAAAATGCGACGAGTTGCTCGAAAATGCGAAGAAAAAATTACTACCCATCGCGAAAATGCCACAGGCATTTTTAACCACAGTTTATTCTCTGAAAACAGGATTCTCCGATTCCAGAATATCCGTTTTGCACTTCAGCGATCTTTTCTTGTTCCTTTTTGTTTCCTCTTCAAAATTCTTAACAGCACCTGTTAAGCATCGTTGATGTAAATAATTTCATGGATAGGGTTCTTGGAACAACGAAAGCAACTAATATTTTTTAGCATTTTGCTACAACTTTTTTTACCCATTTTAGCATTTTTGCGACAGCATGTTTTGAGCCAGCTTAAACTTTAATGGTAATTACACTTTTGTGCACCCCCCTCGCCTGCATTATATATATATATTTCATAATTATGTGTTGAAAAAGGCTTCATTCTGCGTGTATATAGGAGTAACCTTTCGGGGGCAATGGGGACACTTTCTCCTTAGTGTTTTTAGAAAAAGAGGCAAAATCGTATTTTTCCACACAATTTTGGGTTTTTGTTTTTTGCCCCTCCCCCCAGTTCACGCTATATTTAACTCTCAAGTTACGCCTATGTGCATGCATGCATATATATATATATATATACACGCATACAGTGAAAATCAGTTATAACTAACTGGTTTTAACGATAAAATTACTGTAACAAGATGAATTTCTTATCCCATTCTTTATTTAATATACCTTTTATAACTGTTCTCCGCAAAACATCTCTTCCCTTATTTGTTATCTCTCTTCCCCTCCAATCTGTTGTCCAGTATCCCCCACACACACACACTTTCCCAGACCGTCTTCAACCTATTGTAGTCAACATTCCCTCCTAAAGTTAATTTATGACCTAAACGCCTAAAGAGTACTTGACTATTGGAAAATAAAGCTCTGTATTTGTGTGTGGGTCCGTTTCTGTTTCCCCTTTTTTTTTCCGGATAACAAACGCGCCTAGAGTAAAAATAGCTTAAGCAGACAATAAAATACATCCCCTCGTAGTTAAAGCAGGAAGTCGGAGACCTTCAAACTTCCATACAAGAATCTTTGAAATGTACAAGTATGTTGATGACAAAAGCAGAGCTCCCTTTCTACCAATCACTTTTCAAAATGCCGGGTGGAGGTCTTCCATTTTAAAGAGAATGAACCAATTTGTCACAAATCAACTACCAATATTTCCAACTTAAACAAACAACATAAACTGTAGATTATACTTACAAATAGAGTTGCCGAAATCCAAATCTTTTAGAACCAAATGAAGGTCAGTTAAGCAAAGCTTTTAGGGATAGGGCACGTAATTTTAAAAATGTCTAAATGTATTTTTTTATAATATGTAGTTATTCAAACTGCAATTACTAAAATATTTGTAGGAGTAGCAAGAGCATATGGGGTTTTATTTATACTTTATCCACGTTTCAGTTCACACTCATTGAAATATTAAAGTTTTAAAATGGCAATATACAAATATCTGAATATCTTAGATGATGAAATTTTTAATCCACGCATTTAAAGAAAAGCCTTCTTCCTGGCCTTTTCTTGGGCAAATCTTTCTACGATCTCTGGAAAGTTCGTTTCTAGAGTAATATCTTTTTCACAGTACATCAACATCAGACTATTAAGTTTTTCATTTCCCAAAACTGATCTTTGTATGTTTTTTACTCTGTTAAGAGCTGAAAATCCTCTTTCTGCTGTACAGTTTTTGACTGGCAAGGATAGAAACATTCGTAATACAATCTCAAGGTTTGGAAATGTACTTTGCAGGTTGTTCACTTTTATATAAGAGTAGAACTCTATTACTGTTTGCAGATTTTCTAATTGCA
>QLNU02008963.1:49864-66907 GCA_006491805.2 Dysdera silvatica
AATTCTTTATCATGTTGTTATCTTCTCTCGTTTAACAGATAGCTTTTTTTCCCCAATAGATAGACACCCTTTAAAACTTAATGAATTATACTTTTATATATATATTCACGAAAAGAAAATTTCGTTTATATATCCATTTTCTCATCACTCTTCGCCTGTTCATGAGATCCTTTTTCTTGTGGGATAGTTTCTGTCCTATTGTTTGATTATAACATAGGTAAAATACCGATTTTTTCGGAAACTGGTGATCCGCCACCTCTTAATCCGGATAAAATTATGAGATGTAACGGATCGTCAGATAGTATTGTGTATAGCGCACGCAGTGTTGTAAAATCGAGCCAATGAGCTTCGGCTGGATACAACGTTTAAAAAATTAGTAAAAGTAGCAATGTTCTTTGTGAACACAGTAATTAAGAAAGTAATACTTTTTACGAAATGCTAAATAATAACAAGAAATATAATTGGCATAGCTGCAACTGTGCCAATTGTGTTTCGTATTACTATTTTATTATTTCGCAAGCATAGTATATTGCACAGTGCAGTCGATTCCAGTTCCAAATTAATACTTGTTTTATATTAATAACCCCTTTTCAGTGCTTCTACAATTCATTTTTGCCATTATTAGTTGAGTGACCTCTTTTAATCCGTCAAGGCTCAGGAACGAGGCGTGCCGGAAAATCTGTGGTCAACCTGTAACACCAGTTGCCCTTGTAGTTTCAATAACAGAAAGAGCGCAAGTTTTCATTAACTCTTAAGAGTGATTCTTAAAGTTTTCCTACTGTGAAAAAAGCAATATTTTTTAATCCTAACTTGAATACACCCGGATATTATTGTTGCTGTTTATAACTAAACCTTCGTTTTCGCATTTTTCTTTTGCTGATGTACTTTTACAATTTCGATTTTTTTTATTGAAGCATGCTTTGCATTTTACACCTTATCACCCATTTGGGTCTGAGATTACAAAAGTCCAGCCACTTTTCCAATATCTCCCTTATAAAAAAAAATAGCCATTTAGTGGTTATTTACTGTTGCACATCTGTCTGCTAATCTGCAATCTTAAATAAATTAGTTCGTAATCATAGTATTTTTTCAGTCTCTGCAAATTTGGTAAGTTGATTACCTATATTACCTCTTTCACAACATTCACATTTACCAGGCGATGTTCCATTTTGGCTTGATTCAATATTTTATCGAAATTACTATAATTACTGTACGGACTCATTAATCAACGATAATTGATACAGGAACCCACATTTCCAAAAGGTTTAATCATGATTTAATGTTCACAATTTTGTTTCCCCGCACATACGCTTTTCCCATCCAGAATCCAGATGGACCGACTCACCAGCGGTTCTCTCTGTTTCCGGCGACGGAAAAGATATTAGCTGCAGGCGACGATTGAGTTTAGTGTACAACACGGTACGACGCAAAGATTATTTAATCGTATTTTGTCAAACTCTTTGATAAGCATTTCCTGTTTATAAGTACCCCTACTGGACATGATGATTACGACCCTCCGAGTGTGACACCACGAACCCTTGAGTGGAACAGCAAATCATCAATTAGTGTTAAAGGGGTAACCAATGAACATTTGCGTATGAAAAGGGTGAACAGCCAATAAGATCATTGCGAGTGTAGAGACGATGAGGCGAACACCAGGCAATGACACTTTTCGTTTGGGCTCTCAACGAGATGGTCATGCTACTCATGAGGGGCATTCGTAATGTCACATAATGATAATGTTATTTCCTAATCACAACAATTTAACTTATATTTCTACTTGATTGCAAATAAATTGTTTAACTCATAGTTACAATGCTGTCTACATGGTTCATCTGTATCTTGGTATTTCTGACTCAATTGAGATAAGGTTCCAGGGTAACGATCCACGTGAGTTGACGTACGAGCTAAAACCCTTCTGATTTGACTTGTAAGCTATCGATGATATTATGGAGTCTATCACCGCTTCATCGTTCTGCAATCCGTCATAGAACGATAACCAATCATATTTGTAGAGATCCCGCATATTATCGGTCCCATAACAGCCGGCATCTAAATTGGTGGCGACGGCCCTGTTGCTGCATGGTAACACCATTACAATCAGAGCGTTCCACAAGTGGCAACCTAGTCACCACCCCTATGATTGCAGAGACCACTACATTACTTTAAAAATTCTCGCTTTTCCTTATTGCATAACTCTTTGATTTTTCTATTAAAATTTTCGACTTTTTCATCCAAATAGTTTAAAGTTGTTCCAAACATTCGAATCTTCTTTTCTTTGAATCCGTTCGATGTTTTTTATATCGAAAAGGTGAATTGAATTCAGTAAGTTTTGATAAAAAGTTTTGGATTTTCATTCACTTTTTCACAGCATGTACTAAAAATAATAATTATAAAAGAGAAAATACAGTGGCTATTCGGAGGTGGAAACAGTTATATCAATATAATGCAATACATGTATTTCGTGGCATTATATACAGTAAAACATCTGAATAACGGTCACCTGTGGGACTCGGCAAAGGTGACCCGTCTTTAGGAGACGTCTGTTATTTAGAGGTTCACAATCAAAAAGTCAAAATAAACTTAGCAATAAAAAAATTAGTCATTTCAAATGCATTAATCCCTCATCTATTTTAATTTACATCAAAAACTCAATAATTCGCAATTGTTCTGCCTTTTTTTTTATGGCAAATGTCCTTGTCTAAGGAAACAATAATATTTCCAGTCCTTTTGTGCAACTCGCCATTATTTTTGTTCAGAGCAAAGTTCTGGATCTTCGGAAAGCTTGCTAAAACATCAGAATAGGTTTTAATGTTAGAATTTTGTGGCAGTTCCACGTACTCTTTCGCTTCCATTTCCTTTTTACTTTTTCTTCTCTACCATCATATTTTCTAACACTTCTTGAATAGTTGTACTTAATAATTTTCGACACCCAGGTATAAACTCAAGCTAGAGCTTTTTGGTATAAGAGAAAAAAGAGACGCCGTCACCACCCTAGAGTCAAAATAGAGTTCCTCGTTTGAGCCCGGAGGGCCTTGACAGCTAGACCAACGAGGACAGGAACAACGCTCTCTTTCTTCGTATATAAGGATGTAAGATATTATTACCCTTCTCAGGGATAACACAATTGCCAAATAATGGTCAACACACAAAATCTCTCCCCGGTGGCTTTGGGTGTTGAACATTATTTTGCAATTGTGTTATCACTGTGTGTGTGTGTGAGAAGGGCAATAATATCTTACATTTTTCAGTATTATCAAACGCAGTAGAAACTTCTAAATCTTCGTCCATGCAAACAAACTCGCTGGCTTTCATATTTGTAATTCTTGCTAATCTGAGGATGCCATCCAACCCTTCCTCATCATCATCTCTGTCTATATTTTCGGGTTAATCAGGTGAGGGGAAAACCTTGCAATTAAAAAATATTTCAAGTACGGGATTGCAAACATTACGAAGAGAAACATGGGTAAAAAATGGAAATTGTGTCGAGTTGTCTAGTCATTAATATACGTATAAATAAAACTTGATAAAATAAAACTTACCTTGGTTCCAGCCTTTGCAAAGTATTGCCGAACTGTTGAGCTTTTTACTTCTTCCACTGCCATGTTAATCCAATTAATCGCATCCAATACAGTAAGTGATTTTGTATAAGCTTTTATTGATGTAGTAGTTAATATTTTAGATGTAAATTTCTGGATTTGCTGTCAAATAAATTTTATTTTATATTGTTTACAATTTGGGTTTAAGACATATTTGAAAATTTGAATAATTTTTTTTTTTCATGATGATACCAGGTGTCCGTTCTTTGGAATTCGTTGTTTGGACGTTAACACTAATGTTAATCCTATCGAAGGCGTTTAATTCCATTGTTATGTGGCCGGTCTTCGGAGGATACCGTTGTTTAGAGGTGACCGTTAAAGGAGGTTTTACTGTATATATATATAATACAAGATGTTTAATTTATTGTAATTTATAATTCATATTTTTTATTTTAAAGAAATTGGGAAAAATGTGTATAAACAAATTACTTACATACTTACACCATATTATATCAAATATAGATATCAAATACAAGTACTTATACCAAATTACTTACACCAATAAAAACAATGAATTAATGCAATATGAAAGTGAAAGAATGAGGACAAATGAATATTCTGTAGATAGCAAAAATAAAGTTGAAAACTACACATCACATATTTAACAGACAGAGCGTCTCCGAACCCTTGAAAGAAAAGCACATAGCGGCATTCTTTGAAGGATTTATGTAATATGATTATTTAGGCTTTACTTTGTCACTAAAATTAAAAGGAACAGAGCTAAGAGTAGATCAATTTCACCATAAAATTCTTGTTTTAAACCACAATAGGTTGATCTAAAAAACTAAACTTTACAAAATTTGAGGGTTAATCCACTTGCATTAATATTATTCATATATTGTTTTATGGTTGTTTACACACACACACACACACACACACACACACACACACACACACACACACCTCCTGACAAAATGTTCCTGATTTGAACAGCGCAAAATTTCGCCCTTATATATGTCCCTTCTCGCTAGTGTAGACATTTTTTGACGTCGTGGGAGACTTTTCTAACGTGCAATTAGGCCATTGACATTACAAAACCGAAGTCTGGACCTTTCTAAATTTCTGCAAGAAGATGAGGAAACATTGTGATGAGATAGTTTGGGGGAAAACAAAGTTCAGCCAAAAAAAAAAAAAAAAAAGCAGGGATGAACGCTGGATTGGTTGAGGGAAAATATGGGGGCGGATTGACTTTGGGGAAAACATAAAAGCGTGGAATTCTAAAAAATGGGGCCAAAATACAGGACATTTATGTTTTTTGTACAATTGACTTGACAAAGTAAACAATAGTTCTCTAAACGTTGCGAATCTTTATGCAGTTGGTAAGTTTTACCTTCCTTTATTTTACTTTTTTTTATTTTATCTTCCACCTTTTTCCTTTATTGCCTTAATTCTTTGCCTACTTTTTCTTTATTTTTCCTTTATTTTCCTAACTTAAATTTTAATTTTATCTGCCTCTTCTCGTTAACTCTTCTATCCTGAAGTTCATTCTATTTTTTTTTCTTAAACCCCGGTCAATCTTTGTATATCGTTGTCATGGATTTCTCGTTTTAAATCATTACAGATTTTCCCAAAAATTTTAAATTAAAGAAAAAAAAAATAAAGGTTAGAGTTCACTTCGCTTTAATATAATTTTCATATGTATGTATAAATGAAAATAAAGAGAGGGACAAAGAGACTAATATACAGTGGTGAGTTTGCAAAAATTTAGTTGCCAAGATAATTATATTATTCTGATGTATATAGTTTTTGAATACGGACCGTAGATTTTAACATTTTCCATATAACAAACAATAAGTTAATAACAATGATTCTGCTAGCATTTTGATTTTAATCGACAGTAGCTTGAAGGAAAAACGAAAACAACGTAGTCTAGAACGACAGGAAAGTAACTTTTCATTGTCCAAATGCAAAGATGTATATATTTAAGGAATTGCATAACCTATGATGAATATGTTTTTGTAAATACACATTTACGAGGAGACTGAAAAAATTGCTTTTTTTATATTGGTTCTAGATCTCTAGCGAATTCACTTTTTTTAGATCCCTAGCCAAATGCCATTGGCCAAAAAGCCTTCAAATAAAATACCGGAATTCGGCTTATCTAAACCATTTTACAGACATTTTCAGTCAAAAGTCAACATAAGGTATAAACTTATAAAATATGTTTATCAAAAGATTAGATATATCATGATTGAACACCCTTAGGAATAGCTTGAAGAAGAATACAATCTCAATGACAGAAAACGCGCATGATTTTAAGGTCAACTAAAAATCAACGCTTCACTGATTACATGGCCCCACTACGCACTCTTTTTCTGTGTGAAACCTGCTGAAAGAGCTTCTCTCAAGGTCAGGTGACCCATTGCTAGGGCTTCGAAGTGACTGGGGTTCTTCTAGAAGGAAGTAAGGGAATTAGAATCGTCGATGTTATTTTCCTCAGTAAGGAACCGTCGCGTGGTTTTGTGTGTGTATGGTGGACCGGAAGATTGGGGTGTGCATGCTTGAATAGGAGAGAGAAAGTTCAACTTATACTCTTCCCAACTATTTGTCCTTTAACAAAGGTGGTGGCTTTGAGAATTATAAAGTCGATGTTACGGATATTACCAGGTGTCTAAATATAAGAAAACTAAATATAAGAATATTTTGTCTTCTGTTTTGGGGGTGGGGAGGACTGCAAATGCTAAATAAAAAGACAAATGGTTGATTATATTTAAATTTTGGCGTAACTAGTCTCGAGGGGGAGGGGAGGTTAAATTATTTATAGGGAGGACAAAGTCACCCTTATCTCTCTTAATTACGCCAATGTATATTCACTGACAACGAAAGTTACGCACCAAGAAGAAAACATCCTACAACTACGAAAGTATGTAAAAGTCTAGAGGGCGGGCAGATATGTGAATGGCCTTATTTTGATGTGATTGCGCATAACCGTACACCTTTGAGTGGCTCTGCAAGCATGAGCCAGCAGCCTTATAAACCGGCGTGTAGTCGACGTCCCATCAGCGCTAGAAGCTTCAGCCGACATAAGCACGAATACGCAGTGAAAAGAATGGTGGGTGGATGCCAAAAAAGTCGACATACGCGCAACTGATGGACTTCGAGAGAGACTTGATCATAGGACTGAAAACAGCAGGGTGGTCAACGCGCGAAGTAGCCCGTCAAGTGGATCGTTCAGACTATACCTTCCGACTCTGTTGGGAGCACTGGTTACGTAACACTACTCAGACAGGAAAGACCGACTGTGGAGAGACCAGGCATACTACGAGTAGAGAAGATCGAATGATGGTGCGTTAGGTACGCATGGAGCCCACGACGACTCTATCCGCGACACAGGCACAAGTAGGGGATCATGTGTGTCTGCAAACTATATCTCGATGCCTCAAAGAAGCGACCCCAGCGCCCCTTACATGTGCTGCCGTTAACACGGGAACATTGGCGTTTCCATTTGCAGTGGTACCAGGATAGAACAATGTGGAACGCCGCAGATTGACAACGTGTGGTGTTTAGCGATGAGTGCCGCTTCGTTTTGGGGACCGATGATTATCGTGTCCGAGTTTGGACGATCCCTGGACAACGCCACAATCCCAACCTGGGTATCAAGCGACACACACACACCAACCGCACTTCAGGCATCATGATCTGGGCAACTATAGCCTACGAGAGCCGATCCGCTCTAGTAGTGGTACCTGGAGCATTGAACGGCCAGCGGTACGTCCATGAGATTCTATGGACTAGTGTGCTCTCACTCGTGGTTGGGATCTTAGGTGTGATATTTCAGCAGGATAATGCTTGGCCTCACACGGCTCGGGTCGCCCGGGCCTACCTACGTTATGTCTAAAACACTTCCAGGGCCTTCCCACTCCCATGACCTTTTCCCCTATCGAGCATGTGCGGGACCAGTTGAAACGCCAGCTGTCACGTTGCCGTAATCGCCTGGATTTGGCACGTAACGCCCAACAGGTGTGGACACGTCAGCTGCAGGACAACATCAGGTGTCTGTTCCACACCATGCCAGACCGTATTGTTGCTTGTATCACAGCACGAGGCGGTACGATGAGCTATTGAGGATGACCGAACTGTATATCACAACTCCCTCAATAATTGTTCTACTGCTCTGTTTGTTTTGTTTTTAATAATGTATATTTTTTATCTGTATCCTTCCATCAATAAAATTTTAGGTTCCTGCTATGCTTCTACCTTGGTGCGCAACTTTTAATGTCGGTGAGTGTATTTGACTAATTATTGAAGTATTCTAGCGTTTAATGGGGTAATTGAAAGGTTTTCATAAGCACGTTTGAATGCCGGAAATTTAAGATAGTAATTGATGTATTTAGCTTTTATAATAAGACGGTTGATAATAAATCTCACAATTTATTCGTTCGCCATAATAGTAAGGAGCTGATTGTTAACGTTTTTAAATACTAATTTTTTAAAAACTATTTTTTTAATATCTTTTTAAATACTATAACAATACTATTTTTAAATACTGTTTTAATAATATTTTTAAACAAATTAGTTTATTTTTCTTACTCGTAGTTGCTCATTGTTACTGCGTTATTATTTCTTCAATAGGTTAGTGCATATAAGCAGAAACACATACGAAGATCCTATTTTTAGTTAAATTTTATTGAGTTTCAGTGCGACCCTCAGACCTGAGCAAGAGGGACCTATTCACTCTTCTCGCAATCTATAGACCCTTAAAAATAAATAAAAATAAACAAACAAACAAGGGGGCCGTTCAAGTGCATGTGGGTACATTTTGCCCATTTTATACTCCCCCTCCACCTTGTAAGAAAAAATAAGCAAATGCCTGATCACTCCCTCATGCTTGCATAATATTTCGGTTCTCTAATTAGTTGGTACAAGTTTTTGAAATAAGAATGCAACGTGTGATGCAAATTATAATACTTATTTACATTTTTATTGTAATATTGAGCACTTATTAGTAAGTTTGTTATAATATTAAACGCTTATTTATAAATAGAGAGTAATCACAACAAATTATCGCGTTTAAAAAAAGTTTTAACACGCTATTAATTGCTATTTTTTTGGCACAAGAAAGTATTTTGTTGCATTTTTATTGTTAATGTTTCTTATGTTGTAAGCAAATAGCGTGTAATATATAGGAAATTGATTTGGTAAAATATATTTATTAAAAATAATACATTTATGATAATTTAAAAATATTAGGAGGCCATGGGGAGAATTGAGGGGGGAGGGGGCTTTTCAGCTTAAAAAGATTGAGAACCACTGGTTTAAATAATTAAATATTTAATTGTGATTACGTGTATTTTATATTTTTAACTGACGGTGTGTCATGCATTCAGTATTGCAGTTCTGTTAGAGCAGTTATCACTTTGTGACCATGTGTTAGTTTCATTATTTTTTGTGTTTTATGTAAGCATGGTCCAGACTCCTCCCCACCCAAAGATGCTACGTAATACTCGAACTGACCCCAAATGAATAAATGAATGAATGTGTAATACATGTGGAGGAATATATAATGAATGAGCCACATGGAAACTGAAATATATATAGCTCTATATTTCTACCGGTTACTGAGAACTAGTTCCAGATGGGATGAGGACAGCGCCTTTTCTCAAAAAAACAAAGCTCTAGTTTAAGCTACTTAAACGTGGGTGGCAAAAATTATTGTATGATAATATACATTTATAAGTGAAATATGTATAATCAGGGTTCGATAAATTGGATCGCCAGACTGTCGTGGCAATTTTTTTTTTTGCAGCTGGCGAGTAAGAAATGTTTTCGTGCACACTACATTCCTCGAGTTTTGTGAGGCTGAACGGATGCGTTCGACTTGATTTATCGAGCTTACTACGTATAGTGTATGTACTTTTATATATGAATTGCACGTGTACGCCTATTTATTTATTTATTTATTTATTTATTCATTAATTCACATTTCTTTCTTTTATTTATTTAAATATGAGAACTACGAATGCCTTTATTTTACTATGTGGATGCCACATCCAAGCAGCGAATCGAAGTTTCGTGTGCTGCAATCTCAAGACGGCTCGTGATAGCATCTGCAGGGCCAGATTTATAAATAGGCACGGTGGGCACTTGCCCAGGGAGCCAAATTTCATGGGGCGTAAAAGGCGGCGGATCTTTTTTTTTTTTAATTGCAATTTATTTACCGTAGAATTCTGTCGATCAGCTCTCCCCGAGAAGTCACCTTCCACCCTCTTTTTTAACTATGAAATTCTGAAAATTTTCGTGAACCCGGCCCCCAAGGGCGGATCCAGGCAGGGTGCGTGAGCCCCCATGAGAATAATATATTTTCATTAAAAATGATTATTTTCAAGTAGAAAATAAAACTAAACTTACAAGTGAAATTTTTAAGCTTTGCGCCCCCTATAAAATTTATTCTGTATCCGCCCTTGCCTCCCCCCCAATCCAAAAAAATCCAAAAAATCGTCGTCAAATAAATTTAATTTATTTATAGAAAAATATTTTTCTTTTCTCTTACAATGATAATAACTGCATAAGTTGATCATGAATGCCCTCCTACACCCCCCACCCCCAAACAGTTTTTTTTTTCCTTGAGGAACCGGCGCAGTATAGCCCAGATGCTCTTGCGCCATAAAAAAGCCAAACAATCAATCAATCAATCAATCAATCAATCCTTGAGGAACGAATCGAAGAAATTTTACTCATTTCTTTTAGCCAAAAGTGCTCAGATAGCACCTCCCTACGTTTTCCGCATTGTTCAGGGCGAGGGCGGAATTCTGTGGTAATTCAAACCATATGTGTTTTATTTAAAGGGAGCTAAAATGACTTTTTGGCCACAGATTACCCTATTTGTTCTATGATCTCCCACCCCACATCTAAGTAAGCGATGGAAAGATTTATCGGGTTCGACAGGCCTGCACAAAAGTTTAGACACAACACAAATTTGAGTATAACAAAATACTATTAAAACTGAAGAAGTAGGAACTTTAATATTACGAAGTATGAACACATGTAATATGCAAATTAAAAATTTGAGAACAGAAATCACATCAGTAGCGAACTTGCTGCAATATATAACTTAAAATAAGTAAAATATGTGGCACAAAAGTTTAGGCACAAACATAAATTTTAGCACTTGCATAAGGAAATGAACAATTTTAATAATCAATGTAGCCACCATTACTTCGTATTAGATTAAATACGCGGTCGTTCATTGAAAGCACAAGATTTTGAAAGGTTTCTGGTTCAAAATTAAACCACGCTTCTTCTATAGCCTTTTTAAGTTCTAAAACGGACGGATATTGCTTTCCATTGGCATACACAACATTCGTTAGTATGCCCCATACATTTTCGATGGGATTACAGTCAGGACTAAGAGCAGGCCAATCGAGAACTGTAATATTTTTAGCGCTCATCCATTCTTTTGTTGACCTGGATGTGTGGATGGACGCATTATCTTGTTGGAAAACCCAGTTTCGTCCACATAAAAGTTCGCCAAAAGGTAATAGGTGACTTTCAAGAGTTGCCTGGTATGCCTTGGAATCTTGTTTTCCATTCAAAAACGCCAAAGAAGTCTGTCCATTGAAGCTAAAGGCTCCCCAAACCATGACTGAACCTCCTCCTTGACGTCTGCTGAACCGACTTAAGGGGCGTTTTCGAAGATCGTGCCAGTAGTGCGAAAGGCCATCGGGACCATCTAAGTTCCACTTTTTTTCATCACTAAATAACACCTGCAGCCATTCGTCACTGTATGATATGTGCTGCCTTGCCCATTGTAGTCGTGCTTGTTTATGATGTAATTGCAAGCAGGGCTTGCGGCGCATTTTTGCATATCTCAAATGCCTGCATTCTACAATCCTTCTACGTATGGTTTCTCTTGACACTCGCATTGCTAACGTGTTTTTTATTTGATTTGCAGACAGGCTTTCATTTGAAGCCAATCTTCGTATTTGTCTATCATCCCGAATGCTGGTCACTCGAGGCCTCCCAGATCGTGATTTTGGTTGATACTGATCACCCCGGGATAACACTCGATAAATGCCTCGCTTTGAACGGTTCAATGCAACAGAAATTTGAGTAACAGATTTACCTTTAGTTTTCAGCCTCCAAATCTTCAAAATCTCGTCATTCGTAAATTGCTTTGACTTCGGCATCGTTCTAAGCATTCTAAATTATTTCAGGCCTTATATAACAACTCTGGGAAACGCCCCTTCGATCACTTGGGAACTTCGCGCCGTTAATTTGCATAAATCTGACATATGTGCCTAAACATTTGTGGCATGCAGATTCCAATATTACGGTGTTGGGATATTTTGTTTCAGTACTTTTGGTAATCTTTTAAGTTGCACAATTTATTATTGGTTCTAGGATTATTTAGATACAATATCGGCGAAGTTCAATGCAAATTCTCGCTTTTATTTATAATTTGCCTCTGTGTCTAAACTTTTGTGCAGGCCTGTAATATGTCTTCCCTTTGTTTGTTTGTTTGGATTTTTATGGCGCAAGAGCATCTGGGCTATACTGCGCTACTTCTTCCCTTTTAAGATAACACTGAGACAACGAGTTCGTGGAAGTTACGCAGAACCGAGTGACCCGGTTTATATTAGGCTCAACACCAGCCGAAGAAGTAACTCACAATGATATGACGATTGAGGTTGGTTGCTTTTTGGTTTTACGGCTCAAAGACTACAGTGGTCATGCTGCGCCGGGACCTACTGTTTTCCGAGGAATCCGAACCTCTTAAGGCCTAGGGAACCAAATCCCGGACTACAGTGAGCAGGATCTTTATGAGATCTCTGAGTAAGCGTTCTTTGCACCGTTGGGAGTCGAACACGGATTTGCGGGTTCGACTCCCAGCATGACGCCCAGATATGACCATTGAGGCGAACAAATTTATTCGATACTACCCAGAGGATATTGACTATAGTTTTTCAAATAAATGTGTCCATTTCAAGGTGTATGTGCAATTAGACAATCTGCAAACAATAACAGAGTTTTACTCTTATATAAAACTGACCAACCTGCAAAGTACATTTCCAAACCTTGAGATTGTATTACGAATGTTTCTATCCTTGCCAGTCAAAAACTGTACAGCAGAAAGAGGATTTTCAGCTCTTAACAGAGTAAAAAACATACAAAGATCAGTTTTGGGAAATGAAAAACTTAATAGTCTGATGTTGATGTGCTGTGAAAAGGATATTACTCTACACGGACTTTTCAGAAATCGTAGAAAGATTTGCCCAAAAAAAGGCCAGGAAGAAGTCTTTTCTTTAAATGCATGGATTAAAAATTTCATCATCTAAGATATTCAGATATTCGTATATTGCCATTTTAAAACTTTAATATTTCAATGAGTGTGAACTGAAACGTGGATAAAGTATAAATAAAACCCCATATGCTCTTGCTACTCCTACAAATATTTTAGTAATTGCAGTTTGAATAACTACATATTATAAAAAAATACATTTAGACATTTTTAAAATTACGTGCCCTATCCCTAAAAGCTTTGCTTAACTGACCTTCATTTGGTTCTAAAAGATTTGGATTTCGGCAACTCTATTTGTAAGTATAATCTACAGTTTATGTTGTTTGTTTAAGTTGGAAATATTGGTAGTTGATTTGTGACAAATTGGTTCATTCTCTTTAAAATGGAAGACCTCCACCCGGCATTTTGAAAAGTGATTGGTAGAAAGGGAGCTCTGCTTTTGTCATCAACATACTTGTACATTTCAAAGATTCTTATATGGAAGTTTGGAGGTCTCTGACTTCCTACTTTACCTGTGAGAGGATGTGTTTTATTGTCTGCTTAAGATATTTTTACTGTAGGCGACGTTTGTTATCCGTTAAAAAAAAAAGGAAACACAAACGGACCCACACACAAATATAGAGCTTTATTTTCCAATAGTCAAGTACTCTTTAGGCGTTTAGGTCATAAATTAACTTTAGGAGGGAATGTTGACTACAATAGGTTGAAGACGGTCTGGGAAAGTGTGTGTGTGGGTAGGGGATACTGGACAAAAGATTGGAGGGGAAGAGAGATAACAAATAAGCGAAGAGATATTTTGCGGAGAACAGTTATAAAAGGTATGTTTAATAAAGAATGGGATAAGAAATTCATCTTGTTACAGTAATTTTATCGTTAAAACCAGTTAGTTATAACTGATTTTCACTGTATGCGTGTATATATATATATATATATGCATGCATGCACATAGGCGTAACTTGAGAGTTAAATATAGCGTGAACTGGGGGGAGGGGCAAAAAACAAAAACCCAAAATTGTGTGGAAAAAATACGATTTTGCCTCTTTTCTAAAAACACTAAGGAGAAAGGTGTCCCCATTGCCCCCGAAAGGTTACTCCTATATACACGCAGAATGAAGCCTTTTTCAACACATAATTATGAAATATATATATATAATGCAGGCGAGGGGGGTGCACAAAAGTGTAATTACCATTAAAGTTTAAGCTGGCTCAAAACATGCTGTCGCAAAAATGCTAAAATGGGAAAAAAGTTGTAGCAAAATGCTAAAAAATATTAGTAGCTTTCGTTGCTCGAAAAATCGTATCAATAAAATTATTTATATCAACGATGCCTAACAGGTATTGTTAAGAATTTTGAAGAGGAAACAAAAAGGAACAAGAAAAGATCGCTGAAGTGCAAAACAGATATTCTGGAATCGATGAATCCTGTTTTCAGAGAATAAACTGTGGTTAAAAATGTCTTTCGCGTTTTCGCGATGGGCAATAATTTTTTTGTCGCATTTTGGAGCAACTTGTCACATATTGTGAAAAATGCGACTGCAGCTTAAACCCTGGTTACCATAATATAGCAAAGGTTGTTAAAACCTACGGACCCTTATTTCATCAGGGCCCATAAACAGATGCAAGTAGGGATCGCTCCTACTACACTAAAGCAGCTCCGTATTTATAAATAGGCACGTACGGCAAGTGGATAGTGTCAATTTTTTAGGGACGCAAAGAGCTGCGAACTTTCTCTTTTAATTACAATCTATCTACCCTAAAATTGTGTCGATAAGCACTCCCCGAAAGCGCCCCTTCACACCTTTTGCCTTCATTTGAAATTCTGTAATAAAAAAGAAAGTCAGTCCAATGTCTCTGCCCCCAGAACAGAAATAAAAAATTTCATCGTCAAATAAACTAAATTTATTTATAAAAACATCGTTATTATATTTTATAATAATGCACATCCATAAATGTCACACTTTTCCTATCTTGCACGATTTTTCACGGCATTTGAGGGGCGGAATGACAGAATTTTATTTATTTCTGCTAGTACGGGGGTGGGACACATAGGCGTAACTAGCTTAGAAATCAAGGGAGCTACTTTTCTTTCTAGGGAGATAAACCATTTACTAGGGGTTAAGCCCTATACCTCAATACCAGAAATATATCTAATTAGCAGTGCTATACCTAATTAGCAGTACTATACCTAGTGCTTTCTAAGGCGCGTTAGCCCCTAGAGTACTGCAATGGAGGGGGACCCAAAATCGTTGTGCTCTGGGCGCTACATACTCAAAATCCGGCCCTGAATGACGTAGCGTAGGGGGGTGTCACCGGGCGAAAGCCCCGGGCAAATTTTTAGGGGCGCAAAATTTCAATACTGGACCGCTGGAAGGCAGGGCCGTGTTAGTGCATGGCAAGCTGAACGGCCGCCCAGGGCTGCTAAAAATGCAGTGCAAGTATCAAGATATAAGTTTAGTGGCCCTTATATACTTTCCCAAAGTATTTGGTCAATTGACCTTTGTGTGTGATAATATTTCCCCATAATGCTCATGAAGTTTCTAAATGATGGTAAAATAAATATACACGTTATTAGCCAATCGCATTAGCATATTATCCACATTATCATATTTAGTGTTTAATATTACGTAAGCACCTTAGGGGAAGTGGGGTCATAGGCGTAGGCAGAAAGTTCATAAGAAGGGTTATAGGTTCAATGAGGAGGGTTACAGAGGTACTTCCTATATTCCTATGTTAAATATGCAAAATTTCATTGCAATGGGGGGGGTTAGAGCCTCCCTAAAACCACCCTGGGTTACGCCTATGGGGTTACCGTTGGTCTTTTTTCCTATGTCAGCAAATCTTAATTTTTGCTTACGTGGGAGGGGGTGAAATGACTAACATATTGCTTATGTAATACTTGAACTCACCCTTACCTTTGGCGTTTAGACCAGAGAAGAACTTTATTTTGCAATGCTAAGTTTTTTCATCAGTGTCAGGTTTTTTTTTTGTCTTTCTTTTGTGGTTTTACGGCTCAAAGACTACAGTGGTCATGCTGCGCCGGGACCTACTGTTTTCCGAGGAATCCGAACCTCTTAAGGCCTGGGGAACCAAACCCCGGACTACAGTGAGCAGTGCGATCTTTATGAGATCTCTGAGTAAGCGTTCTTTTTGCACTGCTGGGAGTCGAACCCGGATTAGCCGCGCAATAGGAGAACGCGTTACCACACTGCGCCACCGCAGGGCCCTTTTTTTTTGTGTGTGTATGTGTGTGTTAGGTTAAAACATTTTTTAGGGTCGCTAAAATCTGTTTCGCCCAGGCATGCGCAGAAAGTTCATAAGAGTTGGGGCGGGCCTGTAGCCAAGCCGGAGCCTTCAGGGGCGGGGCCCCAATTGTCCCATAAGGATATTTATATATGTAGAACAACCCCGGGTGCCTGGTGCCCCATATGCCCTTTGCCTTTCCCCAGTTGCCCCTTCATCCTGCCTACAGGCCTGGGTTGGGGGTTATAGGCTCAATGGAGGGGGGTTACAGAGCTACAACTCACATATTCCTATGTTAAATATACAAAATTTCATTACCAGGGAGGGAAGTTACAATCCCCAGAGCCACTAACGCCGTCAATACGCTCCTGGCTAACAGGTTTTAGCGGACGCAGAACTTAACCGCGGAGTTGGCAACCCAAGCTACGCCTCTGTGTATGCCCGTATCCAGAGGGGGGATGGGGGATCTTAGGGACCGGTTCCCCCCGAAATTAAATTTTTAATGGGACTTGGCTACAGCCTTGCGTGCTGTGATTTTATCGATACATGCTGTAAAAATTTTTGAACCCCCCCTTGAAATTAAATCCTGGCTACGGCCTTACCCCTGAGCTTGAGTATTTGTCCTTTATTTTCGAGGTGTCCGCTATTCAGGAGTGCCTGTTAAGAAGATCTTACTGTATGGACACGTAAGCGGGATTATAAACGTCATGGTAATGAACGTAACTTTGAAAACGTGACGCAGATTCTTGTTATCTGTTCAAGCTCGCTTATCAAAAAAGAACAAAATAATTTTTTCGACCTCTCGCGTAAGCAACCTCCACAGATACGCATGACTTTTTTTTTATCAATATCGGTTTACATTTTCTTCTACACTTTTCTTTTCTTTCCACAAGCGGATAAACTTTTTTCTTTTTTTACTCAAATCCACGTGCTTAAAGACCTGCTAATCCAGTTTCCAATGCCGTC
>QLNU02008970.1:0-26715 GCA_006491805.2 Dysdera silvatica
TTTCAATGCAAGAATTGGACAACAGGAACAAGGAGAGACATCGGTTGGTAAATACGGATATGGGGAAAGGAATGAACGTGGCGATCAACTCATCGAATTTGCAGAAGCTGAAAACCTTAGCATCATGAATTCATTTTTTAAGAAGAAACCGCAAAGAAAATGGACATGGAAACACCCAAATGGGGGAACTAGTGAAATTGACTATATCCTGGCAAACAAGAAATCAATTATTGAAGATTGCAGTGTACTGAACAGATTTAATACTGGAAGTGATCATCGAATGGTGAGATGTAAAGTGCACTTAAATACTAAATTAGAACGACAGAAGCTCATTAGGAAACAAGTAAGTAAGAGGGTGGATCTAATGAAACTGAAAGTAAATACCGAGGCATTCAAGTTGGAATTAAAAAATCGCTTTTCTGCACTGGAAGGACTTATTGATGAAAGTGATATCTCAGAAGCAAATGAAAACATTGTTAAGACAATAGTTGAAACTGCTGGGGAAATTGGTGGTGTAACCTGTAAAAAGCACAATAGCAAATTATCTGAGAAGACGAAACAGCTCATGAAAAGGCGAAGAGATATGAAGGTGGACAATCAAAATACCAGTTCCAGGATTGAGTACATAGAACTTTGTAAAACTCTGCGCAAAAGCATGAAAGAAGACATAAGAAAATTCAACTGTGAGCTAGTAAGGAAAGCCATTGAAAATAACAAGAGCCTTAGGGTTGTTAAAGGAAGTTTATCTGTTGGGAAGAAACACATCATTGCATTAAAAGGAGAGGATGGCACCGTAACAAGAAATAGGGAAGAAATACTTAGAAGAGTTGAAGAATTCTACAAAAATCTATACGAAAGTAACAGTGAATTAAACGAAGACATTGAAATAGTCGAAGGAACAGCTCCTAAAATCTTAAAAGAAGAAGTTTCATTTGCAATAAAAAGTATGAAGAAAGGAAGAGCCCCTGGTGATGATGGTATTACATTAGATATCCTAAAAGAAGCTGGAGAATATGTAGAAGACATACTTGCAAAATTCTTTACCAAATGTCTTAACAGCGGTAACATACCAAACCAATGGGATTCTGCAACAGTAATTCTTTTGCATAAAAAAGGTGATAAAGAGGATTTGAAAAATTACCGACCAATTAGCTTGTTACCTGCTATTTATAAAATCTTCACAAAAGTGCTAACACATCGCCTGCAGAAAAAATTAGATGCAGCTCAACCAAGAGAACAAGCTGGATTTCGAAGTGGATTCAGTACAGTGGACCATATTCAAGTATTAAGAGAATTAATTGAAAGAACACATGAATATGAACTTCCATTGTGTGTTGCATTTATTGACTATGAGAAGGCCTTTGACTCTATTAAAACATCAGCAGTCATCAACTCTTTAAGATCAACAGACATTGAGGATGTGTACATTGACATGGTGAAACGTGTGTATAAAAATGCAAGTGCAAAATTTCGGTTACATAAAGATACCAAAACTATCAAACTTGGCAAAGGGGTGAGGCAGGGAGATACCATTTCTCCAAAACTTTTTACTTCAGCTTTACAGATGATTTTTCAGCTGATAAATTGGAATAACAAGGGAATAAAAATAAATGGTGAATATTTAAATCATCTGCGGTTTGCTGATGACATTGTTATTTTTTCAACGGACCCATTAGAACTCCAAGACATGGTACAAGAGCTCTCAACTAGAAGTGAAGAAGTTGGACTCAAGATGAACCTACAAAAAACTAAGATCATGTTCAATAATTTTGTAGAGGAAACAAAAATACAAGTTGACAACACTGAGCTAGAAATTGCTGATTCATATATTTACCTTGGCCAGCTGATTTCAATGGATGGCAACATTATGAAAGAACTCAACAGACGTATTAAACTTGGCTGGAGTGCATTTGGAAGAAACAGTTTTATCCTGAAGGGGAAATTGCCTTTGTGTCTAAAAAGAAAGGTCTTCAACCAGTGTGTATTGCCAGTCCTCTCTTATGGATCAGAGACATGGAGTCTAACAGTTGGAGCAATACGAAAGTTACAGACAACGCAAAGGAGCATGGAGAGGTGCATGCTTGGAATAACTAGGAGAGATCGAAAAAGAAACACTTGGGTGAGAGAGCAAACTAGAGTAGAGGACATCATTGTTAAAGTAAAAGGACTGAAATGGCGATGGGCTGGGCATATTGCAAGAAGAACTGATCAACGATGGACAACAGAAATTCTGAACTGGATTCCAAGAGACCACCGAAGACCTAGAAAACGTCCTCAAACTAGATGGGTGGATGAAATAAGAAAACAGGTTGGGGTGACGTGGAAACGAATGGCCCAGGATAGACTTGTGTGGAAAGCATTTGGAGAGACCTTCATCCAGCAGTGGATAGATAATGGTTGAATATGATGATGATGATGATATATATATATATACCAGGGTTTAAGCTGGCTGGCTCGAAACATGCTGTCACAAAAGTTCTAAAATGGGGGTAAAAAAAGTTGTAGCAAAATGCTAAAAAATATTAGTTGCTTTCATTGCTCGAAAAATCGTATCAATGAAATTATTTATATCAACAATGCTTAATAGGTACTGTTAAGAATTTTGAAGAGGAAACAAAAAGGAACAAGAAAAGATCGCTAAAGTGCAAAACAGATATTCTGGAATCGATGAATCCTGTTTTCAGAGAATAAACTGTGGTTAAAAATGCCTGTCGCATTTTCGCGATGGGCAATAATTTTTTCTTCGCATTTTCGAGCAACTCGTCGCATTTTGCGAAAAATGCGACTGCAGCTTAAACCCTGATATATATATATATACATATATGGAGTTGTAGATCCGAAACCCCCTCTTACGAACTTCCTACGTACTCTAATGCATTATGTTATATCTTAGATAAGCATTAATATGCATTAAGAAATATCTATTCTTGTGGTAAACTACCCACAAAGGTACTAGTTATAGGTTTTATTAACTACCGACATCCATATCCTATATTTTATTTAGAATATACAGACCTTTCCCTATCTCCTATAAAAAAAAAAGCAGAGCTCTAGTATTGTCTAAGTGGTGACTTTGTAGGCTTTAACTTTGAGATAATTTCCTAAAAGGAGAATTTGAAACGGCTTTCCTAGTGCACAGCTTTCTTATTACTCCGATTTAACAAGTTGTGGATTTTTATTTTATATTTATAAAATAATTACTTGGGACGTTGTCGATATCTACAAAATTAAATATTGTTATTTAATTTTGTGAAAAAGAGAGATATATATATAGAGAGAAGAGAAAACCTATATAATCCCGCATTACATATCACGTGTCTTGGACGAATTATGCAAATGAATATTTCTTTGTACATTACTAAAAAATTGCCAATTTACAATAAAAGTCATTACAAAATCTAAACAACACACGATATAACTTATCGTACGTAACTTGCTAAGAAGTATTCAAAATTTTATTGCAAAAATTTCATTTTTGCTACAAGACAAAAAAATTTAATATATTAAATATTAATGGACGTCATTGTGCTTAATTACAGCTTTGAGTTATGACCGTTTTGATTAAATATGTGTGCAATTGAATATCCTTTCAAATGAATACCGTTTAAACTACAAGTACAAATTAAAAACTTCACTTTTTGAATGTTGAGATCAAGGGTAGAAACTTGTGAACTTTTATAGTTGCCTTACGGGCAACCACTGGAATTATTTTGGTTGGCCCCGAGTTAAGTTTTTTGCCTTAAATTGTTTACCGTAGAAAACAAGAAATTTCTTTCACGGTCGTTACAACAATATTACAAATATTTATTCATAAAATTATTGCCATATGCACTTGCATATTAAGGGGTGAAGATAGATAAGGTTTACCCAGGACACAACACCTGGAACAAACTGATGATGATGTTAATCATCATCAGTTGAACAACTATGTTCTGTACAGTTATCACTCTCAGAAACGTCTGAATCTTCTGAAAAAATAAAGAGGTGCTTGTTTTCGACTGTTATATAGTTTGTGCTATGGTTTTCACTATTTCGCACTTAACCACGAGTTAATGTTTTTTCTTTGGTTAAAATCTTCGATAATTGCAGATGATAGTGTTACTCTTATTAAGTCTAGTGTAACGAAAACACGTAGTTTGCTTCGTCAATCACTTTTTACACTTTTCATGACAGCAAAAACTCGTTCATAATCTACACTCTTAGTTGGAAGACTGAGAAGTAAGTCTATTAACAATGAAAAATTCCTTATAGTATTCAACTCATTTACAGAACTCCAATCACGCTTGAGGGGATTCTTGTATTTTGTGTACAAAAAATGTTTAAAATCAGCCCATTTACATACCATGCTTTCAACAGAACAGTTTTTTACTCGCATAATGTCTTCAAATATTGTCATGTAATTTAATAATTTATCTGTCCCCATATGTTCTTTCAAACTTCCTGGGCTAAATTTGAAATTCGAAAAGTTCATAAATCTATAGTTGAAACAGTTTAAAAATGGTTTTCAGTGATTGAACAAGAGACTTCATTGTTACCGATGAAGCAGCAAAATATTTGTAAGGGAGTTCTATTTTTACATTATGAAATAGTTTTGAAGACAGAATGCTGCTAAAGTTGATTACTGGGCATGATTCTATTTTTTCCAGTGTAGATAAAGTAATATATAATGTACTTCAGAGAGGGATAAATTTGGTAGTTGAAAATCTGTTGATAACTGACTGAGAATAGGCAAAATGTCCATTAGAAAATGCAAGTATAAAATAAAATTCTCTGATGTAATTACTTTGAAAAGTTGTTTTGACTTACCCTTCGCTACAGCACTATGTCCACTTACAGAAACCTGTTCAAGGTGTTTAATAAGACCTGGATATAACTGATGAACTGCAGTTAAAGCTTCAAGAGAAAAAGTAATCTACTTTGTTCCATCAGCACGCCTGAGTTTCACAAACCTTGTCTTTAATGCATTGCATGCTGTTTTGAGGTTGTTCATATTTAAAGCACTTCTTGAATAGAAACAATACACTCTCTGAAGTGTTTTTCAAAACGCTTTATGAGATGGATAAGTAGTGAAAGATTCTTTGTCAAACTAGTAGGGGCCGCACAAAACACGTGTTGAAAATCTGATTATACATTGCATTTTAGCGATATTTTTGATTTATTATATTATAAATATCAAGGTTAGAAACGTAATAACTTTTAGTTGCCGGTTTTGAACTGATTTTTTAACTTGCCATCTTTGTTGAGTTAGTTACCCTGGCACTTTCTTTACTTTTATTTTTGCTTTTATATTTAGTGACCTTTAATTGTTATTTGATTTATATAATTACTTTCTGTTTAGATGGCGGAGGGTGCGTGCTCGATGGTATATAAACTTTTCTCAGTCTTCCCTAAGACCTTGTTCATAATCGTATACTTTGTATTGTATTTATATTACATCTAGGGTTTAATAGGTAAATAAAAAGAGCTAAAAGTGAATTACCGACTATTGACATTTTATTTGGCTTAGGCCAATAATGATGGCTTTGCAATTATTTCGTGATTTAAACCATCGTTGCGTGCGATTTCGAATATACGAGTAAGTTACCCAAAACGATTACAAATAGCTTATCATACAGATCACACCCAAGCAGAGAAACAATTAAGTATAAATCAGCAGAGGCTGATTTAGGGGGCGATTGCCCCCTTAAATGAAAATTTAACATTGAAAAGATACAAGGTAAAGGTCCAATGAAATATCATTTCTAAAAATCAAGTCATTAATTAATCCCCTTTTGGGTAACCCCTAAATCCGCCCCTGTAAATCAGTTATCATAAAGAATTTTTAATTAATTAATATATAGTTTGTAAATAATTTTCAAGAATAGAAAATATCAAACATAATATTTAAAATAACATTTTTCTTCCTTAAAATCGGGTATAGGTTGCTAAAAAAAAGAGGTAATTTATTTATTGGATGATGATCTAGACCAATCAATACTTGAGAAAGAACATTCAACTATCATTAATAAAAGATAATCGTCGTAACTGAATGAAAAATATTCAATTAATTATGCGATAATTATCATACTTCTAATGTATGTTTACTAATTGATAGTCATGGAAAATTAATGGAAAAGACGAATTTCTCAGTAAGACCCTCCTCGAGGAAGACGGGAAACAATTATAAAATATAAAACGAAATTCAATAACATTAACTTAATACCTGTATTATGAGAATTTTTGTCCATTTTCGTTAGTTTGCCTGTCGAGTTACAAAAATCGAATAAAATTTTAGTTACGATTTTTTTTACACCCTTACGATAAATTTTGGAAGATATGATATACCTCTTAATTCTTTTTCAAACCTTTATCTTAAAATTTCTTCGCTGTAAGAATTTTTGCACGTCTGGACGCCCAAACGCATCGTAAACATGGATAATTTATTTTTTATTCCAGCGTGTGTTAAAAACCTGCTATAATAAAGCACAAAATTTTCAAAAAATCGTTACAATTTTATAAAAAATTGCAAGTATACTATAACTTATAATGTAAGTTATGGCTTACGTTTTGACTCGTTTTATGCATTCAACTAGTTTATTGAGATTATGATTATTTTGAATTTGTGTATCGTCTGCTAAGAGATATATCTTTTTTATTTTGCAAATTTGAAAAAATATGTATTTTATGATATTGTGTAAATGAGCTGCGTTTATGCAAATCAATAATTTTATAATCGTTAATACTTTAGGGAGTTTTTATCTGATGTTTTTATGTGCTCAGGTCTTCGTGATATGTAGAATTACAGCAATTTTGGCACATGCAATTCTGAAAATGTGTCAATTGTAAAAGAGTAATTAAAAATAATAGTTCGAAACTGCTTTATGTTACTTTTAGGAATGCCTTCTTTGGATCATTAATTAACTCATTGACGACAATTTATCCATTTTCAATTATAAAATTACAGAAGACTTAATGGCTGTGAAGAAGATTTTTAAGTGTATGTATAAGACCAATATATTCCCCTCACCCTAACTTTTTAAATGATGTAATCAATATTGAAGAATCTTTTAAATAAGTAAGCATTTTTGATGACGCGTTCATTCATTTAATTTATCATAGATGTTTAATAGCTTTTACTGTGGCTGAAACAATTCCGTACTGAAATGAATTTTAAAAACGTCAACTCTTCCACGGATAAAGTTAAGTCCTCGTCGTCAAAAGACGAATTTAAAGAAGGGAACCAGAGGCCTTTTAAACTACCTACCACCTTCTAATATTGACTTAATATTTTGCTTTTTGTTAAGCTCGTATACACGCCGCGCATTCAAAGGGATCAAATCGAAATTTCAGAGCCAATACAGTTATAATTTTTCTTGAAATTTCGAAAGCAATTACTACAAATCAGATAAAAATCACATCAAACGAAATGTCGTATTTAAAGGCTGATCACGTATTTATAATGAAGCAAGTTTTGGAACCCATTTCAATCTCATAACAACATCGAATGACGTTTTATTATATTCTGTAAAAATCCGTTGAAGTGAGATTATGTATTTGGAAGAGGTCGTCCTTTTAGTTGAAAACGAAAGTAAAAATTTTCATTGCCATTTCTATTTCAGTAATTTTGCTTTTGGCGATTTTCTTTATGCCATTTGTCATCTTTGCTTTAACCTTTATTTATCGAACATTGAAAACAATAACAAAAATTGTTTAGTGTATTATTTTCATAAATAAAAGTCTTTATTTATTTTCTTTCACATTTCTTTCGTTTTACAACTTATTTTTTTTATTCGTTATGCTTCGAAACGGGGAGTAAATTAATGACTTCATCTTGTATTGCCTTTTAAACAGCTGAATGTTTGTTCGTTTGTTTTATCATATTTGTTTTTTCATGTTTGCTTGTTTGTTCTTTCAGATTTGTTTCTTTCTTTCGTCATGTTTGTTTGTTTCTTCATGTTCGTTTATTCTTTCAGGCTTGTTTCTTTCTTTTTTCATGTTTGTTTTTTCATGCTTTTTTTTATGCTTTTTGTTTATTTCTTCATGTTTGTTTAGGTGGTTTTCATGTTTGTTTATTTCTTCATGTTTGTTTGTTTTTTCGTGTTTGTTTTCCATGTTTGTTTTTCTCGTTTGTTTGTCGGTTCGTGTTTTTCCTTCTTTTTTTTGTTCGTTCGTTTTTTTCTCGTTTGTTTTTGGTTTATTTATTTATTATATTTATTTATTTCCATATTTATATTTCAGTTGTTTTCACACTGTAGTTCGAAAGCCGATCATCCGAAACACTTTACGGAATTATCAGATTTTATGCATAAAAGAATGAAAACGTTTACTACCGATACGATTTCCGTATTTCCAGTGTACGTGGAAGCAAAATCCGCAGTTGAATTAATATGAAGAGCCTTCGGATCATTCCTGATACGAAGCGAGGCAGCTGTATGACCAAACGAGGTAGAAGACACTTAAATGAGTAGATCTTTGACAATAAAGACGTGGAAACTAAGAAATCTTTGATTTATAAAATATATACCTCGTATAAGAATAAACCGGTTCTCACACATATACTACAATATACTATTGTATGGTACAAATACTACTACCGCGTAGTATGAATATCTACAGGTTCTGGTTTACGACTCACGATTTTAATCCAAGAATCCTTTATTAAAATCATTAATTATCACTCAGCATCATAATTATTACGTATAATTTATCATTACATATGAAACATAAATTCCCATAAATCTTATACAATTGTAAAAATGTGATAAATTAGATGAATAGGGATAAATAGTGATGAATATATCTGTTTAATTAAGAATTGATCGTAGAAATCTACGTCAATTACCGTAAATATATAATAAAAGTATACCAAAAACTTCATTACGCCTACGAAAAGAAATTATTTTGTATATGGAGACAGGAAATTAATTAAATTTTGATATGCGAAAATACAAAGAAACTCGAAAATAAAAATGATACAAAACGATGGATTGAAATCAGTGCAAAATAATACTTTGTCTGATAAGTTCAAATTGCGTTCACTTCAACAAAATATTTGGAGTGAGAAATAAAACGAATTCTTTTAAAATCTGGATAAAGTCCACAAGAGGTTAAAGATAACTTTTTTAAATGAAACGCACGGATCTGTATTTTTGAAAAATTTTCACGCTTTTTAATTAAGCTATCGCTTATCGGATGCAAAATCTCGCTAATGATTGAAAAAAAAAATCATCAATTTTAATTGGCTCTCGTTGAAGAAGCTGCCGGAATGTTTATCACAGCTGCAGTGAAACTCCAGACAGAAATTCAATAAAAATTACGAGGAGAGGGAGAAAGGTACAACTAGCTGCTGCGTTGAATTTGGCTATTTATACCGTAAGAAGAAGGTTGGGGAAAAAGTACAAAATTAAATATTTTTCCCACGAATTTTGGAAGATTTTCCCATCGGTAGGAAATATTCGGGATTTTAAGACGAGGTCGATTTAATAGAATCTTATATATTTAAGGACTGACGTTGATTAATTTCCAAAGTCTTTATTTAATAATCGAACTGTCTAATGCAATCAGATTCTGCGAATGTGAATAATTAGTTTTATTCATAGTTTACTCAGGGGCGCCGAGTACCAACCCGGGGCCCGCGGTCCATATCGACGGGGACCCTATATCCCCTTCCCAGGGCAGTGGCATAGATTTTTTGGAGGGAGGGGTTAAACCCCCAAATGAACAAAAAGTATGAAATAAGAACGCTTTTTTTTTTTTCTTTTTGTACTTATTACTTAATTATTTTACAAGATCACTGATAAAAAATAAAAACTAACGTCAGCTAGTATTGTTTTTTTTTCAATATTCTAAGCAGGCTAATGAAGAATAATTAAAAAACTGTAAATCTCGGGAAAATTCTCGGGGGTGGGGGGGCACATTATTATTTTTTCATTTTCAAATAAAAAAGCAAGAATATCGTATCACAAATATTTTGGGGGCAAGGCCGTTCCCCCCCTCAGCATAGGACCTTACCAATGCGGACACCTGGACTTCATCTGGACCACCGGACTGCAGCCCCTACTGTCCCCCCCCTTTCGTCAGCTCTGAATTTACTAGACAGATTTAATTTATTTAACGATTGTTTAGCTTTTTGAAAAGTTTCACAGACTCGCGTCTTTCCCTTTTCGAAGTAAAAATGTTTTTTGAAAAGCTCAATACCGGAAAACACGTTTGACCCCGATTCGTCCTTTTTAACGAAATCCAATAATTCGCTTGTCAAATGGTGTTCGAAACAATTTCAGACTTAAATGGGAACTGAAAATAAATTTTTATTGTTTTTTCGCCACCATTGCGTGGAAAACGTTACGCTCCATTTTACAATCCAGAAACGTTTTATTTAAGAAAAAAAAAAATATTAATTTATTTTCACATCTGGTCGAACGTTGTTATACGATTAATAGTTTTTTTTTTTTTATGTTTGAATAACATTATGGGAAGCAAGGACGAAGAAGGCAAAAAGGTGGAAAGGGGGCATAATAAAGTTTAGGTGAAGGCAATGGCTGAATATTATGAAAAATATATCAGAAAATACATGAAGTTGGGATATATTTTCTTTATCGTTGAAGCTCTATTGAGACTTAAATTTTAGGCATATTTTCTGCAACTTGAAGTTGAGACGTATCTTTGGTTAAAGGTGGATAATAGTTGTTGATACTCAGTGGCGGATTTACGATTTTGCCGCCTAATTTTACCAACCGTAACTAGAGACTTAGCAGAAATTTTAAGGCTTTTACAAAATTCTTAATTTGACGCCCTTAGTGTTTATTTCAAATTCGTCTTTTTATGATTATTCGCGAATTTGGCGCCTTTTGTGCCTCTCTCAACGCGACGCACATGTCAGCTCTCTCTTTTCTAATGCATAGGTGCGTCTCTGAACAAATGAATTCAAAATTACTAATTCAATTGAATACAAAAAATTCAGCGCCTCATATAAAAACTTCTCGTCGAAAATTTACCGCATTAGGCTTCATCTCACAGGCTTAGGCAGACAGTTCATAAGGGGGTTGTAGGCTCAATGAGGGGGGTTACAGGGCTACAACTCATATATTCCTATGTTAAATATACAAAATTTCATTGCAATGGGGGGTTACAACCCACAAAACCACCCTGGCTGCGCCTATGCTTCAGCCTGCTTAGCCTATTAATGAATCCGCCACTGCCGACACCGATGCCTAAGCTCAAACTAAGGCTTTTTTTTGTAATGAAAGAAGGGGGCGCCACCTCCGCCCGGGGTCGAGCCAGAGACCCTTCATGTGAACTGGAATACCTTAACTGGGTCGCGATATCTAGGACATAGAACGATGTAATTGTTCTTCGTATTTAAGGTTTGTAAGATGTCATTTCCCTTCTCAAGGTTAACATAATTGCCAAATGGTCAACACATAATAATGAATACAAAGAAAAAGAGCATGGTTTCTGTGTCCTGGTAGTCTAGCTGGTAAAGGCACTCTGGTGTAGCTTCGAGCCAAGATAGTGCCGCTTTTTCTCATTTGCAAAAAAAATCTCTAGTTTGTGCTTAAAGGTGAGTGTCAAAAAAAAAAAAAAAGAAGAGAGAGAGAGAGAGGATGTTAGCCGTCTCAATTTCCCATGTACAATTCCAAAAATATGCCCAAATGATTTTATGTGTTGACAATTTAGAAATCGTGTTAACCCTGAGAGTATTAATAATATCATATAATTGTTTTGTTTAAATTTAACTTCACTCTGAAGTTCATGTTATTTTCCCGGCGTCAAGTTGTTCAGAAAGATTCTTTTTGTGTAACTGTATTTTTCCTTCTTGTATAATTGTATATTTTTTGCGTAATTGTATATCTTTTTGTATAATTGTATATTTTTTGCGTAATTGTATATCTTCTTGTATAATTGTATATCTTATATAATTGTATAACTTCTTGTATAATTGCATATCTTCTTGTATAATCAAATATCTTCTTGTACAATTGTGTATCTTCTTACACACCAAAACGCTACAAAAATAATTGATACTGCTTGACAATTAGTAATGAGCTAAAAAGCACCTTATTTTAAAATGTGACTGTAAAACTTTTGAAAGCAAATATATAATAGGTTCGGGCAAATTAAATTTTTAAACGTCTAAGGGGGCTCAAGCCCCCCTCTGCCTCCATATGAGCGCCCATGACGCCCATATCAATAATGCCTTCATAAACGACATTGCGGTTCATTCTAATAGGAGATGATACATAAAGATTGCTACAAATTACTAGAAATACTATGGGGGCCCGTAGGCGTTGGCAACCCTTGGTTTTTGGAAAATAAAGGGGGGGAAAAAAGGACTAGAATCCACAAGAAAAAAAAATAGAAGTCGTGTACTGTTTACCTGTACTGTTTTTCGTGTACATTTTACTCAATTATTTCCTTTTTACAAAATAAACAGAATACAGCACACGAGAATACATTTACAATCAGCGAAAACAGCACACAAGAATACATTTGCAATCAGCGAAAACAGCTTATATTGAACGCGAAGAAACAAACGCACTCAGCCAGCATTGGTCGAACAGTCCAACAAAAGTAGCAAGACTGGGGCAGTGTTGCCAACCTGTGGGAAATTTCCCATGGACGAGGGGAATTTTGCTAAAATTTTAACATTGCGGGAGAAAGGGAAAAGATAGCAAAAACTACTAAACTGTGGACAGACTAACTAAACTGTGGACAGACTAACTAAACTATGACAGAAAAATTTCTTACTTTTTTTTTTTAAATAAATGCGCGCACATATATAATTAAGAAATCTCCTAAAGAAGAAGTAAACTAACTCTACATTTAACTCAGTGTATTATTTTGCTTCCTTTTTTTATCGCGATGATTAACCACTAATGAGGTGGTGGTGGTGTACGCAAAAAATTAAATAAATTTTGTGTTAAAAAACGTTTTGTTGTATTAAACTTTTCTTTGAATAATTGTGCGTCACTGCATAATAATCTCACCCGTTGGTCACAATGGCGCCAACTTCTTCCTGCTTACCGCGATGTTTTTAAATCTGTGACAATGCTCTTTTCTCCACCGACAGGGGTTAAGGCGTAAAATTATTTAATTTAATCATATAATTTAATAACCGACAGGGGTTAAGGGGGTAAAATCATCTTATTTTTTTCATCTCCACTAATTCAAGATTATCCCATTCAACGGGTCGCTTTGAATATGGTAGCAGTAATTCGCTCGTTATTCCAATCAGAAACAATCATTTGAAGCTACACAAAAAGGTAGATCTGTATTGGGCATAATTGGAGCAGAAATGTTTTGAATGAATATATATTTTATTAATTCGCTCACTGAACTAAATACACACATATTGAAGCAGCCGTTGTTAAAAGGGGATATGTTGCAAAATTAATATTTTTTTGGGAAAAAACCTCTAAATTTAAAGAATATTTTTTTTACATTTATTAGTCGCAATATATAGTTGTAGGATTTGTACAGTACAATCTTCGTACCGTTTTGCATCGAAAGATGCGTGTAGGCATCTAAATATGAGAACACATAATAACTCATATTCTCATTTAAAAAAAAATCGGGGAAATTTCGAGCTGGTACTGGAAATTTTGCCTTCCTTTGAGGGAAATTTTCTTCGAACAGATTGGCAACACTAGAATGGTGTCCCAATCATCGTTCTGCCCGTACAAAAGCTGCCCGATTTACCGACGTCTAACAGCGCCATGTGTTGAACGTTCTATTGACCGAGTGCAACATCATTATTCAATTGGAATTTTGCTGGATGCACCCCCTTGCATATGATCCTGTGGGCGTCCATGAAAAATACCACAAGATGTGAAGATGGAATATGACAATGATAGGGAAAAATTACTATTGATCAGTAAGGAGTCATTTACAGAGGACAAATGAACGGAATAAAATTTTATTTTACACCCAAAAAAATTTTCACTAAAGCTTTTCCATTTAAAAACATTTAAAGGGAATTTCCAATTTTGAATTCAAAATATCTTAAAAGTGTTGGTTTTTTCATTTATTTCTAATCAATTTATTTAAAGCAACATTTTTTAATCTGTTTTCTGTAATTAATTTAGAGCATTAAACAAAAAACGCGCAGAGCTAGGTAATGTAATTACTTCCAGCAGAAAGAACTTGAACTCATGAGCTAGAAATTGGAAAGTAAGAGTGAGAAAGTCAGAATCCGAGGAAAAAATGAAAAAGAAAGGTGAAAAACTAGAAAAGGCTTTAATTGTCAGGAAAGTTTCCAGACTCAATGTTTTATTAGTTGGGTTTTGATTGCCAGAGGCAATTCCGCCTGAATTGGTTTTAGAAACCCATTTGTTTGTATAGTAAAGCCTATGTGTGGGCTTACCGGCGCTAGTTCGCACCCTGTTTTACTAAATATCCAAAGAAAGAGTTCGAGTTACTGAGTAAATTAATTTTACGTAATGTAGTTGAATTTTAGGTTTTTTTTATAGGTTTGGCTTTCGAAATGTTTTAATAGAATAATGTCTCTCATAAAAATTGCCATTTCAGTTAGTTTATTTGTCAAAATTTATAACGTTTATTATTAATTTATAATCTACAAATTTTATTTAACTTTGGTCATGTTATAGTTATTTTTTACTTTATAGTTGTTTTTCATGGTCATCATTGCATTTAAATTTCCGTTTTATTTCATAAAGTCCACACATTCACAAAATGGAGATTTTTAACTACGGTATACTTTCACCTATGGTAACACGTAAAAATTAAGTCATTCTTTTCTATGAAATTGTTTTAAAATAAAAAAAAATGAAAATAAATGTCCACAGTAATTAGAAAATCAATATAACGAAAAAATGTATGTATCATAATATAATTTAAAATCGGAAATCGAATTCTTGTATTTTACTTCTTTATTTTATATTAATAAAATATTGCAACGATTTGAATTTCATTGATAGCAAGGAAAGCTTACTCATGTGCAAAACGTGATAAATAGACGATATTAGAGAGTTTAAGTAGTTAATATGGCGAGAAAAAATAGCGTTAATAGTGCAAGAAATTTTAAAATAAAATTGTAAATTACAGCGAAATAAAAAATAAATATTTAAAAGCAAGCAAATTTCATAAAAAAATGGAAATATTATGGAGAGAAAAAAAAGGATCTTTGCAATTATAATTAATGGTTTTCTGCTATTTACAACATTCATATCATGCAACTTTGTTGTGTTGTAATTCCAGTATCCCTTCATCCCACGCTCCGTACTGCCTTGCTTCTAATTACTATATTAGCATAAAATCCTCAAATTATGATGATGACGGCGACAAAGATGATGCAATGGCAATCATGCATTTTGTGTAAAAATGGAAATGATGATTAAGGAAGTCATGGTCTGAGTATTAAATGGTGATATTAAGAGTTGTTGGTTTGCAGGTATAACTAGATGGTCATTAAAAGTAAATCAAGAGTTCCACCAATTGATGACTCTATCATTCGTAGCCAGTTTGTATTTAGTGGAGTGATTGCGTTGACTAATTAGCACGTAATTAGCGAGAAGATTCCTGTTCTCCAGAATCGTCGTGTTTCATCGATTATTCGGCCTTGTTTACCCACCTTGTGCTTCCGATAAGAGAGCCATTCAAACACTAGGCACCGATCGATTAATTTTCAGTTAAGTTTTAAGAAATATTTGGGAAATTTCCCCGTCTCTCTCTCTCTCTCTCTCTCTCTCTCTCTCCGCATGAAAATTAAATGAAGAAATAAAGGAACATATCAAACATACGGAGAATAAAATGTGTCATCAAATTGAACCCAACTTGAAGAATTGAACCCTGCTTGTTGAATATCTCGCCAACTTGAAGTCCACTAACATCTATGTTTAATAATTTGTTTCCAATCACCCTAACGTATTTTTATTTCACCCACTCGTCTAGTCTGAATTTCAAACAGAAAAGAAAGTTAATATTCACTTTTAACTTTTAGAGTTTTTAGATTTGTATTTTGTTGAAATATCTAACTAATTATTGCAAGTAGTTGGACCATAGAGAAACTTGTTTTTTCCCAGTGTATGTTGGTTCTTGAACACAGAGGCTTGTCCAATGTAAGCTAGCAGTAACAAATGGTAGTCTCAAACGTCTCCTCACATCGTTTTGTATGTTAACTATAATTGTTAATACAAAAATTAGAAAGATATTACACAGATAACAATTTTCCTTCTGAGTCTCCAAGAAGTCTCACTTATCATAAATCATAACTATGTTTCAGGCAGCCTTTCACTCTCTCTTTGTTCTCTTGATTAATCACTATCTTCCCTTTCGCTGAAATAGATAAGCTCCGAAATCATCGTCTGATCTCATATGCGAAGATCTTATCCTGGAATAAGATAAGAAAGCTTTGTTGATGCTTTTCGCGAGCACTAGCTCATCCTATCCGAAGCATTAGTTGACTGCATCACGTTCCCCAGAGTTGTCTTTTGGTATTATTCTCTGGTTTGGAATATTGATTGATTTTATATCAGAAAAGCATCGTTTGTTCAGTTGTTACTGTCATTATTTGATCCGCAATGCATCGTCTGTTAAGGACTTATTGTTACAGCAAAAATCAGAGTATCACCATTCATGGGAAGATGGATCTCCGAAGTGGCTTCCGTTCCTCGCTGGCGCCGTCGGGGTCCTGTTCCTGTGAAGGGCACAGACAAGAAGAAGAAAACGCAAGCTCGATCGAAAAAGCAACACAATTAAGATTTTTTCTTAAAGATGGATTTCTTTATTCGTGGAATTGATGACAATGTCGGTTTTTACTATTATTTTTTTAAAAATTGTTATTTTTAATAAAGTAAGTTGATGAAAAGGGAAGAAAAGAAAAAAGCATGATAATTCATTAAAAAATTTATGATAGAACATCTTAAACAAAACAAAATCGGATCTCTTTTTAATGCTGATATCTTTGTCTTAAACCATATGGGTATATGTACATACAGAGTGTTCCAAAAACATTGACCGCAGCTCTAATTCCTTAAATATTTATCTTAGATGTATGTGTTAAATTGCAAAGTGACGCAAAAAAGGCAAAATATTTTATGAAAGCGATAAAAATTGCACAGGATCATTTTTTTGAAGAAACATAAAATTTAAATTTTTATACAGTCCCTGTACACAAAAATTTTCAATGAATCAAATATGCCCCATACTCCAACAGATCGATGTGCAAAATTTCACATTTTATTGGGAAAAGAAGCAGAGATATAAAAACCCAAAATAACTGACTTATACCACTTTTCGTAGGGAGTAATAGGTACGTGTTGGGAAGAGGGAAATTCTTGCTTCCAAGTCATGTTATTTTGGGCTTTCATATCCCTGGTCCTTTTTCCACTGGAATGCTGAAATTTTGTATATTGGCCAATTGGAGTGTGGGGGGACACATTTGACTCTTCGGAAATTTTTGTCTAAAGGGATCATATACCACTTTAAATTTTGTGTTTCTTCAAAAAATAATCTTCTGTAATTTTAATCGACTTCATAAAATTCTGCATCTTCTTTTACGCCACTTTGCAATTTAATACCTATATCTAGGATCAATGTTTAAGACATTAAAGCTGCAGTGAATGTTTTTGGGACATCCTGTATATTTCCAATTGCATTAATAATAACAAGTTAATGAATTTTCATGGTAAATGAAATATTTTTATGCATTAATTTATGAAATGAATTACCGTATTTTCAAAGAGATTTAATTGTTCTTAAGTAATGTACTAGAGTCCATTTGCTAATGAAGAGATAACGGTTGAATATGATGAAGGCAAAAACTCCACAAAACCAAGGGTGACATACTAAACACATTTAATTTCAATTGTGGCAATTCGAAAAAGCCCGCAGTTCTTGGTACAAAAATATTCAGATTATTTTATTGTAATAAAATATTTCAGAGATTCCATCTCAATTTTGCTGACAAAGAAATGAAAAGTTTTCAAAGACGCAGGGAATTCGTTTAAAAATGATGACTATTGTACCGACGCCAATGCAAAGATAAATATCAAAGAGTTGGAGAAACAAATAGGATTTAAACTACGGGATGTCTGTGTTTCTGACATCGAACTCAGGAATAGGCGAAGAAACGTCGAAATTTCGGGAAAAGATTTAGAACACCTATTTGTCAATATTCCAAGGAGACAAAACAATTCCCAGGTCATGAAAACAAAGCAACTGGTAGAGAAAAGGGAAACGAAATACAAACAGGAAGAAACAGAATAAGGAAAATAAATACTTAGAATTTTCAAAATATAGAGAAAAAAATTACAAACAATCGGCTCATCATCAAACTGAACTAGAAAAAAATTTTTAAAGTCACCTTTATTTGTGAGATCAGCGATTCCCTTGAAAAAATTTATTCTCGACTCTGTTGTTTCCAATATCCAAGACACAGACAGAGGGACAAGCGGGCGGACAGACAGACAGACAGAAAAACCTCTTTTATATAAATGTCATTAAATATTTGCCAACATTTTTTGTTAGTCCTTTAAATAACTTCTTATTTTATTTGCTATAAAAAAATTACCCAAAATTCTCATTTTTACTAGAGAATAAAGAAACCTTTTTCTCTGGGTATTTCTCTAGAAACGAACACTTTATATTATTTCGAACAAAAATACGTTTTTTTTGTCAAAATATGTTTGTGGTAAAAAGTCTTTCCTAACTTTTTTCATAAACCTATATATTTTTATCACAATCGTTTTCAAAATATAACAACACCCGGCAGTCCTATATTATTTTTGTTTGAATTCACTGTTTCCTTTATTTCTGCTTACATTTTTTGCATCAGCTGATGAAATTTGAAATCTTTGCCGTTTGTACTTTAGGTATGCGATATTTTTTTGGATGTTACAAAATAAATAAATGTATGTGCAAGATAGATTGAATAAATTTTGGACTCTTTTATCCTAAACTGTTGTGGAAATTATATTCCTATTATTTAGTTTAATGCTTATTATTTTATGAGTAAAAATTACCTCTTATCTTCTTGGTGTGCATAAAACTAAGTTCTTCTTCTTGGGGTCATACACACCTTGGTTTGTGGGCGTTGTGTCTTCACAAAAATTATTATTTTCCTCGATTTTATTTAAATATCTCGAGCTCTTCCCATATGTTTTACCTTCCCTTTAAATCCCTCTCCCGCAGTTCTTCATGTGCTTTTAGCATACATTTCTTTTTTAGGGGTCTTACGGAGAATTAAATAAAAGTTATTATTATTATTATGTCCGTTTTACATTGTTGTATTACACAGTGTCAAGGAGATAATCGCTATCCTCTTGATCTAGAATTCTTAGTTCAGTTAAAGTCTCACCCAGAAACCTGAGAACGGTCCATATATCTTCCGAAAATATAGGCGGTGCCCAGTAAGGCAGTTTTTTGTAGGTCTGTTGTCGTTATGTCAGTAATGTCCAGTTTTTCTAGGATGTTCTTTAAATTAGGCGTGATGGCCCCCATTGCACCTATCACAATCGAGATGACTGTTACTTGTTTTTTCCAGAGTCTATTAATTTCTATTGCAAGGTCACGATATTTGGAGATTTTTTCGAATTCCTTCTCTTTAATTCTGCTGTCACCTGGCACCGCAATGTCGATGATAAATACCTATTTTTCCTTCACCAATGTTATGTCTGGTATATTGTGTTTTAAATGTCTGTCTGTTTGAAGCCGGAAGTCCCAAAGGATTTTTATTTGGGCATTTTCTGTCACTTTTTTTGCTTCATGTTCCCAGTAGTTATTGGTTACTGGGACCTCATCATTTCTGAAGATATTCCAGTGAATTAGGAAGGCCACTCTGTTATGTCTTTTTTTTTGTAGTCTGATTGAACTATTTTACTACAACCACTGATTAAATGGTCGACTGTCTCATCTTTTCTCTGCATAGTCTGCATTTACTGTTCTTGTTTTGCTTTTGGATTTTTGATGTCATCACGTTCGTTTCTAATGCTTGCTCTTGTACGGCAAAGACCAGGCCTTCAGTTTCTTTTTTTTTAAAGTTCCCAAGTAGTAGTAATAGTAGTAATTTAGTATTTATCTTCAATATTATTCAATTTCTTCCTGAGCGCATTTTATAACAAGCTATATTTTTGTATTTTGGTGATTGCTGACACGTTTAGACGCAAATATTCCATTGTTCAGTATTAATAATCTCAGAAAATCGAAGTGATTGAATATCCATTAAAACCCCTTTCAAGGACACCCTCAGATACGGACAAAATTCTAGGGCAAAAGACTTCCATTAGAATAATATCTCTCTTTACGGCCACCCCCTTTTATGGACAATTTTCCTATCCGGTGAGTACTCGCTAATCAGAGATTTTACTGTAATAGCCATTGTTAATTATAATTTAATGGTAGAAATAGTCGTTCTATACTAAAACATCACGAGTATCATTAGTAAATTTTACAGAAAATGGCAACATATTTATTAAAATTATAAATTAATTAATTTATAATTTAAATTTAAAAGATCTTGAAATAAATTCTTTTAACTTTTTAGGAACACTTGGACAACATCTTTTATGATTCAACCCAATTCAAATGGGTCAGTCGTAAATAAAAAATTACGATGATCATTATGTATTACGCTATTCCATTTTTTTTGGAGGAAAACCTCTTTCTAAGATACCGACTGAGAATTTTATTTATTTTTAAGAAAATTAAATTGGTTAATGACTTTTTTGAGAAAGGAGAAAAGGCAAAGAAGATTTTGCTTTGAATGAAAAAATATGTGCTATTTCTTAAATTAATTTTTACAAATACACGTTCTCCTTCTCTACTTCTCTCTTTCTCTCTCGCCTTTAACTAAAGGGTTTTCCCTTCGAATGGACATACGTAATAAAAACAGACGATGTATGACAGACGGGTAATGGGAACAGACGAGTAATAGAAACAGAGTATGACAGACGAGTAATAGAAATAGAGTATGACAGACGAGTAATGGAAACAGACGAGAAATAATAACAGACGAGTAATGGAAACAGACGAGAAATAATAACAGACGAGTAATGGAAACAGAAGATGTATGACAGACGAGTAATGGAAACAGACGAGAAATAATAACAGACGAGTAATGGAAACAGAAGATGTATGACAGACGAGTAATGGAAACAGAAGATGTATGACAGACGAGTAATAGAAACAGAAGATGTATGACAGACGAGTAATGGAAACAGAAGATGTATGACAGACGAGTAATGGAAACAGAAGACGTATGACAGACGAGTAATGGAAACAGAAGATGTATGACAGACGAGTAACGGAAACAGAAGATGTATGACAGACGAGTAATGGAAACAGAAGTTGTATGACAGACGAGTAATGGAAACAGACTAGAAATAATAACAGACGCGTAATAGAAATAGACGAGAAATAATAACAGACGAGTAGAGGAAACAGACGAGAAATAATAACAGACGAGTAAAAGAAACATCGTAAAACGGAAGAAACCCCGAAGATGCCTGGTTCGCGTCCAGCACGAACGTGTGTGTACGTGTTTAATTCTTTTCTCCGCAGATTCTTGCGAATCAAAAAGATACTGAATTATGTATAAAAACATGGATTAAAAAAGATTAATTTCCACAGTAACATGGATTAGCAAAGATTAATTTTCGCAGCTACATGGAGTAACAAAGACTAATCTCCGCAATTGATTGCTCTCGAATTTCCTTTATTTAATAAATATGGATTCCTCTCCCACGTATAAGATCTCAAGTCTCCATAAATTTATAAGAAAAGCATATTATTTATAAAAAGAATAAATGCAAGGATAAATGAGGTTTTAACTATTTTTTTTTGAGAAATTTTTAAAACAATAAGACCCTAAATCACCATATTCAAAACTAGCATTTCTATAATAAAGCGACTTTCTTACATGTTGTTTTGCGTTTGCATATCTGGGAGGAGGGATCGTGCAACAAGTTATGCTCTCTAATCCCTTTCATTCATATTAAAATACATCAATATTCCTTATATAATTTATAAAATGTCTCTTATATACTTTATAGAAAATCTTTTATATGCTTATAAAATATCTCATATACTTTATGAAATATATCTTATATACCTTATAAAATATTTCTCTTATACCTCATAAACTATCTGTTGTATACCTTATGAAATAGCACTTATATACCTTATAAATATTACTTACATATTTTATAGAATATCTTTTATATGCCTCATAATATATATCCTGTATACCTTATAAAATATCTCTTATATACCTCATAAAATAGCTCATATATATATATATATAAAATAAACTCATATATATATATATAAAATAAAATAACTCATATATATAATAAAATACGTCTTATATATCATTTAAAATATCTCTTATATTAACCTTGAGAAAAGTAATAATATCTTGCAACTTTAAATGCGAAGAGAAAGAGCCTCATTCATGTGTCCTGATAGCCAAGTTGGTTACAACACTCCGGTTCATACAGGGGAGTCTCCATTGGACTCTGTGCCAGGACATAGTGTCTGTTTTTACAAAACAAAACAAAAAAAAGTAAAGACTCTAGTTCGAGCTTAAATGTTGGTGTCAAAAAAGTCATAAGCCATTTCTGTGTTAAAGAATTCAAATTATTCAACTCACTAACTCTTTCTAATATTCGATCATATGACACATTACAGGTTGAATAAACCCTTAATATTTACTACTAAAGCGCAAGTTTTATAAACTCATGTTTGTAAAAATTGCAACACGATGAAGGAATCACGTGATTGTGCTGAAACTTTCAGGAAATGCAAATTAAGGTATGCTATTCAAATGATTAGAATTTCAGAGTCATCGCGTGTGCGTGGGCTGAGCAGCGCCCTCTGAACTGCTGATGGATCCGTATAAATAGAGGGCTGTAGCGGGGCGTGTATGGTTATCTGCTAGTGGTAAACGTTACATGCGATGCCTCTACGAAGAAAGAGGGCGACATTTCAGCAAGTTACGGAGTTTGAACGGGAACAGATGATCAGCCTTCGTGAAGGAGGGTTTTCTTATCATGCAATAGCAGCTCGTATGGGGCGTAACAGCAGCACAGTGATGCGAGTGTGGAAGCAGTGGGTTCAAGAGAACCAGACAACTCAGAAATCCGGGAGTGGACACCGAAAGGTGACGTCAGCACGGGATGATAGACACCTGGTCCGCATGGTGGTGACGGACCGTTTTGCTGCATCTGGATAGTTGGCAGAACGTTGTTGCACTGCTACAGGTGCATCATTGTGTGCTTCATCAATTCGTCGGCGTCTACTGCACTGTGGACTGCATGCAAGAGTTCCTTTATACAAGATTCCCCTGCCGCAAAACCATCGGTGCCTGTGGCTACAATAGGCTCATGGACATAGAGACTGGCGTGCTGATTGGCAACAAGTGGTGTTTTCTGATGAATCCCGCTTTAATTTGGGGTACAGTGATGGCCGCATCTGTGTTAGACGCTATACCGGTGAACGCCACCTTCCGGAGTGCATTATCCAACGTCATAGTGGACGAACGCCTAGCGTTATGGTCTGGGGTGTGATTGCGTATTATGGACGATCTCAGCTGCTACGAATTGTTAGTAATCTTAACAGCAACCGGTACATCAATGAAGTTTTGAAGCCCAAAGTTTTTCCCTTCCTTCAAGGCATTCCCGGAGCTGTATTTCAACAGGACAATGCCCGCCCACATATTGCCAGGAATGTTCAAGACTTCTTTTCATCACAACAGATACAGCTTCTTCCTTGGCCTGCCTATTCGCCGGATATGTCGCCGATTGAACATGTGTGGGATTTCGTTGGTCGGCGTCTCGCTCGTGATCCTCGTCCCATAGCTACTACAGATGAACTTTGGGGTCGCATATAAGCAACCTGGAATGCTCTTCCTCAGGCACACATTCAACATATGTTTGATTCCATGCCACGTCGTATAGCATCACTTATTGCAACGCGTGGTGGCTTCACCGAATACTGATTTTCGACATGCAATATTATTTTTTTGCTTTGTAATTTTAATCGTTTATTTGTATCAACACAGGTCGTTTGTACATTAAATTTCATTCAATTCGGACGAGTCCTTCATGGTGTTGCAATTTTTACAAACAAGAATATGTGAACTCAATGACAATACATTTAAATTAAGTACATTAAACATTATTTACTAAAAAAAAAGTTACATGATAAAGAAGGGGTAGGAACACGACGTATTAAACCTCTATTACAAGTCTATCTTTTTTTGCTAGCTTGGTAGTTATTTTCTCCTCAGCGACCCAATAGGAATACGTGTCTTTTTCCCTCTTTCGGTTCTTCGTTTTCCCTTTTCCTAATTCTTTTCCTCCTTTTGGAGAATTTCTTTTTCAAATTCTTGTTACCTGCTGTCCAAAGAAAAGTAAAATCTGAAAGAACTTTTGATTTTGTTCAAGAAAGGCTTCCGTTTTTCAAGAATATTTTTCTTTTTTTTTATACCTAGTATTTACTTTTTCTCACCCCGTTTTCAAAGTGGAAAAATTCAAGACCTGAATTTACTATCCCTCTTTAATGGAAAAATTTGATTTCCATTTTTTGTTTCCTTTGCATGAAGCGTTAAGTCCATGATTTAAAACGATAAAAAGGCAGAGTTAATAGGTATTTCTGTATTAAATATATATACACACACACGCATTGTCTCTAGGTACATCTCTTGCAAAGATAAAATTCGAAAAATTCTATTTCTATTTCCTCGTATATAGATATACACGGTGGCATACAACTTTTGTACAGAAATGGATTTGATTAACTTGAACTCATTCTTACTACTTACCATGTATTAATTGTGGTGTAGTAATTATTACAGTGTAATAATTATTGTGCAAATTACCAAATTTTTGTAAGAAAACTCAGCTCATAGCTTACTTAATTATATTTATGTAAGCAGAAAATGGACCGTCGAGAAATGCATTAAAGAAACATTTTTTTTAGCATTATTGACGAATAATTTTATTTTTTTATTGAAAAAAGAGATTAGGAGATAAGCTGTGGCGGTTCTAGGCTAGGGTCGGGGGGCCATGGCCCCAAATATAAGCAGATTTTATTATCCTGCCTATGTGCACGAGCGCCGCCACCTATACACGCAGGCAGGGATTTGTGCCCTCAATTTGTTTTTGTCTAGGACCGCCACTGGAGATGGAGATTAGCTAGAACTGTATACATATATGGGAAAGTGTGGATAACTCGCATATCTCAACAAATTCAACATTAGGTTATAATTGTTTTCCGTAATTATATTTAAAAGAAATGGAAACAACAATTTTAAAAGAGACGATCATAGAACAAAGCTTGGATGGTGGGACATGGTAAGAGAAGGGAAGAGAGCGGAAGGGAAAGGGAAGGAGAATCTACTTAGAAGAGCGGAAAGGATATAACAAATCCACGACAAGAGGTGAATAGGAAGATCAAATCCGGCAACAAAACCAAACGCCTTAGAGTGTATGACTGGCTTCGATTTGACATTCAGAAATGTCTCACCAGGAAACCATTTTGACTACAACTTGCCGATTTTGATAAGAGTGGTACCATTGGATAGGTCTTGTCATGAGAAACGAACAATCTTGCGGAGTCTTTGTTTCTCATGAAAATTGAACATCTCTTTGAAAATTCTATGGAATCCTCCCGTCCGAATTCGAAGATTCAAGAGCTAGAAGGCGATTTGTACAATCCGTCCATCATAGAATCATTCCACTTCCAAACAAAAACATATTCTTAATATATTATTTTGCATAATTTTCTTTCTTTTTCTACAGTTATTGATATAACTAATGTTTTGGTGAATATATTAATTAAAGAAGTATACTTTTTGATAAATATATGAGTTTGGACTCTCTCCCTCTCTCTCTCCTATAATTCAACCTCTATGCATCAAATTTGGCGATTAGTAAATAAGTAATAAACTATAGAATATTGTGTCAATTTATTACATTTGGCTGAGCAACTTCTCATTGGTAAAAGTGCCTTTCAATGTAAAAGTGCTTGAAGTAGAGGAACTTTTCACACCCGGCACATTTTATAAACGGCTGGATTTCACATTCGTTAATAAATTTTCTGTGTTATTGCGAAACATATTTGTTGCACACATCTGAAGGTGGGGATATTAATTTTTGAATACTAAAATAAATGTTTCACTTGCTTTAAAATATTCTATCTCGATTTCAAATGCTTTGTCAATAGCTCACATTTTTAGATTATGATCATGGCTATGACTTTTAATTAGCTGCAATGGTATTTGAATTGTGACCACATGTGATTTTTTATGATAGCTAATTTATCGTAATCTCGACCGCCATTTTCCATATATTCCCTCCATCGGAAAATGGTACGTTGTCTTTTTATTTATCTTAAAACGTGCTGAGAGGCCCATATTTTACTTTGCTTTGCTATATCACAAGCTTCAATTGCCGTTCTCAGGGTTGTAATTGATTCCCTCTTTCATTTGAACGTCTGCTTCTCTCTCTCTCTCTGGGGGTTCATAATCAGTGTCTTTTTCCTCAAATGCATTATCCTTAATGTTTCCGTTAATTGTGGTGTCGAGAGGATCGTGAAACTCATTGTCAATAAAGTCCTTCACTAACTTGAACAAGTGAGATCTAATAACTTGTTCTTGACTTGTGGCTATATTTATGTAACTGGGATGTCCATAATGGGATACAAGGAAACCACAAAAAAGTTTGCTGATAATTGCTTTGTCAATGATCGCATTACAGTCAGAAGGCTCACCGACGACAC